>MDKI01103922.1:0-50977 GCA_005239505.1 Nicotiana paniculata | reverse complement strand
TCAACCTTTCATGTACCACAATGAAGCCAAGGTAACAACTAACACTTCCAAAATACTTGAAACCATACTTAACAACAAGTTGAAGAAAACAAGTAGACATGGAGGCATCAACGTCACGAAGACAATCAAAACAGGAATATAATGAATTGAAACTGGGGAAGAGATCACGTTAAATACATGATTTGGTAGTGCATAGATACTCGTCACCTCACCTATACACCACACACATGCATATTCACATAGAATTTAAGTTGGGGATTCCTATTCCCTCAAGTCAAGGTTAAGCCAAACACTTACCTCAATTTCACAAGCAATTCACTGCTCAAGCACAACTTTTCCTTTAGAATTTGCCTCTAATCCGCTAGACTATAATCACAATTGGTTCAGTATCATTAATTATTGCTAAAGGCATTAACTTTAATTAAAAATCATGGTTTTCCTATGTTTTCCTATCAAAAGACAAAATCGACCGCGGACCCGCTTGGTCTAAACTCGAGGTTCGGACCAAAACTCGTTTACCTATTCTCCCCCGAGCCCGGATATACAATTAGTTTTGGAATCCGACCTCAATTCGAGGTCTAAATTCCCAAATTTTGAAATTCCTAAGTTCTACCCAAAAATCTCAATTTTACCATGAAACTCTAGATCTTGGTTGAGATCTTGTTAAAAGTTGTTAAGGATTAAAAGGAATTAGTTATACATCACTTACCAATGATTTGGAGAAGTTTGGGTCTTTGGAAAATCACCTATGGAGGTTTAGGGTTGGAGAGAATTGAAAAATAAGTGAAAATCCCGTCTAAAATCCCACTTAACAGACTGCAGTTATCGTAATTGCGATCAGGGGTTCGCAATTGCGAACCCTTTGAATTTACTGCTGCCTTCATATTTGCGACACATATGTCGCATTTGCGACTTCTGGGGCCTTCGCAATTCCGGCCAAAGTTTCGCATTTACGAGGTTGGCCTTCCCAGGCCTTCTTCGCATTTGCGACAATATTGTCGCATTTCCCAGGCCGGCAGACTTCGCATTTTCAAATCCTGATCTCGCATTTGCAAGATCAGAGGCCTGTGCAAAACACTAGATGCACAACTGAGTTTTCTTAAATTCTAATCACTCTGTGGCCTATCGAAAACTCACCCGATCCCTCGGGGCTCCAAACCAAACATGCAGACAAGTCTAAAAATATCATACGGACTTGCTCGTGCGATCAAATCATCAAAATAATATCAAAAACTACGAATTTAAGCTCAAACTCATGATTTTCCTCAAGAACACTTCAATTTCACAATTTCTCAACCGGACGTCCGAATCACGTCAAATCAACTTCGATTATCACCAAATTTCACAGATAGAACTTAAATATCATAACAAACTTGTACCGGGCTCCAGAACCAAAATACGGGTCCGATACCAATGATTTCACACATTAATTCATTTCTTTATTTCCTTAATAATTAAGCAAAACAATTTTCTTCAAAAATTGATTTCTAAGGCTAGGGACCTCGGAATTCAATTCCGGGCATACGCCCAAGTCCCATATTTTACTGCAGACCTCCCGGGATCGTCGGAACACGTATCCGTATCCGTTTGCTCAAAATGTTGACTGAAGTCAACTAAAACAAAATTTTAAATTTCGAAAATTATTATTTCTAATATTTTTTATATAAAAGCTTTCCGGTTTCATGCCCGCACTGCGCACGCAAATAGAGGTAACTAAAATTTATCTTTTTAAGGCTAGTGAGCCTAGAATAGTGTCTTAATTCATAAGATGAACCTTTGGTTCATCACACGGCGTTTGCATAATCAATAGCAAATCTCCGATGGACAACTGGGCGTGCAATTATGCGGTGACTTTTCATTTTTGCGGACCGTATACGTGATCTACGACCCATTATGCAGTCGCAGATGTGATCTGCAGGGGTATTTTGTCTAAATTTGACTCTAACTTTTAGCCCATTATAAATAGGTTTACTAGGATTTTTATGGGTCATCTTATCTGAAAAAGAGGTTACATTGAGAGAATTGAATACACCATTGTTTTGAAAGCTTTAGAAGAGAGAATCTTGTATCTTTGTAAGTTTTATGACTTTATTTATTGCTTTGTTCTTGGATTTTAGTATGAGTAGCTAGTTTTGAATACTAAGGTTGTGGATCCTAAATGGGTGTAATGTTAACGGGTGTTTACCATTGAATATATATATATATATATATATATAATGGTTGGTTGATATTTATTCATTTCTCGTGCTTCATTTATTTTTGGTGGTTGCAAACATTGACTAATGCCATTTCACTCTATCTTTACTTGGAAAAGTGGGTTAGGGTTTGGTAGAACTGAATATCAAAAAGTCAAGGCTTTAAACCTTGTTTAATAGAATCACGTAGGAATGAGTGGGTTCTATTTGGCATAAATTGGTTATTATTAATTGCAACTCTTTTATATTTGGTATTGGGAAACATTGGGTAGTCATTTAGAAACCATTTGGATATCAAGAGACCTTCTATTATAAATATATCATATTAACACTAATAGCATTATATTCCATTGATGGGGACACAACATTGGTTTCCTTAATCAAATTAATTACATTCTCACAACAAAATATTTTTCTCTATTGCTCATAATTACATCACTCTCTTTTAAGCTAACGGAGTAGGATTACGACTTAAGTCAGTCTCACACTATTCAAGTAACCTTTTCACACCTATTCCCTGTGGGATTAGACCCCAACCTAGTTGGGTTATTATATTTGACATTAGCCGCCTTACACCATTTATTTCGGTGTAATTTGAGCGTATCAAATTTTGGCACCGTTGTTGGGGAATACGATTTTGAAATTACTATTTAGTATGTGCTTTACTTTACGCCTTCTTCTATTCCATCACACTTTGCTTACTTTGTTTGGTGTTACTAGGTAAACATGGCCGAGCTAGAAGAAGAGAACCCTTTTGCAGATATAGATGAGCATATTAAGGATACAGATGCCATTTTCCCTCCAAGAGTTGATGATGCCACCTTCAAAGTGGAACACAGTCTAATCCTAATACTCAAGGCAGAGGGGATTTTCAAAAATTCCACCGATGATGATCTGGCACAACATCTTAGAAACTTCTTAGGTGTGTGTGTGTGATGCACAACCAGAATCACAATTCAGATGATTCCCTAAGGCTGAGAGTGTTCAAGTACTCACTAGCTGGAGAGGAAAATCAATTGATCCAAAATCTACCACCTAATTCCATTCATACTTGGCCCGAACTCGTCCTAGATTGCCTAGCTAAATGGTTCCCGCAAAGCAAGAAGTCTGAGCTCCGGGATAAAATTTTCTTCTTCAAGCAACTAATAGGAGAGAATATACATGAGGCATGGGATCGATTCAATATCTTGTGAGGTCACCGAATCATGGATTTCCAGACAACATCTTTGTAAGGCCCCGTAAAAGTTTTCCTAAAAATCGAGATTCTGTGATGCCGGACTAGGTGTAGAGGTCAATAATGGTAGAAATTCTTCGCAGCTCGCAAGCTCGCTGCGGTTCAGACTTTTTGGATTGATCAGTGCGTTAAAAAGATAAAGGAAAATATTTTGCAGAAAAGGCATTTCTGCGGCCCACTATGCGGCCGCAGAATCACTCTACGGACCGCAGAATGGCCGCATAGTGAGGCAGTCTTTTTGGCCAATTTTGATGTCATTTTTTAGGCCCGTTATGCGATCGTAGAACTATTTCGTGGGCCGCACTTTGATCACATATCCAACATTGTGATTTGTCATGTGGGAGTTCTGCAGCGTATTATGTGATCGTAGAACAGGTCTTCGGATCGCAGATTGGTCGCAAATCGAAGCAGAAAAATGCCAAGGTTGAGGGAAACTCTGCGGCCCATTTACGGACCACAGATCCGTGTCGGGGCTCCAAATTTCTAATATTTAGACCCGATCCTATGTCGATATATCTAATGTCGTACTTCATTTTGAGCTTATTTTCTGGTACTTTTAGAGTGAGAAAGATAGTCTTAGAGGGAGAAAGTATTCTTCATCAAAATTACTCCTCAATTCTTATTTAAACCTTGAAGATTGTAAGAAATGCACCTAGGTCTTCTTCCTAAGAGTTAAGGTTCTGTCACCAAAATTCTTAATATCAAAATGCAACTAGAATGGGCCACTAAAAAGGTATTCATGGGGATGGGAGTGATTATCTTGTATGCATGTGTTACAAAAGAATGTAGAAAAATTGTGAGCTAAAAATGGTAAAGAGTGGGGTGTGGGATGATGGAATCTTCCAAAAAAGGGTCTTAAAAATATAATTCACACCTTGTATTTGTCAATGTGCTCAAATGAGCTAGAATTTTGAACATCCTTCTAATTTTTTATTCAACTTGTTGTACTCCTAAATAGATTGAAGGTGCTAAGGGTTCTAAAATTATTGTAGAAATTAAAGAAAGATCAATTGAGGTATGTATGGATAAAACCTCCTCTCCTTAGAATCGAACCCCGTGGTGTTCATGCAATCGGTGAAATTTCCAAATTGATAGTTATAAGAATTACTATTCCGAATGTGCTTGTGTTGAGAAATATATGTACAATATGTGTACCAATGATTTCATCATGATTATCTTACCAATTGAGGTTTTATTAAAAATATGGAATATGTGCTACAAATGCCTAGACTTCAATTCAAATTCGAATAAAGGTTGTTATGCCAATGTGTATGAAAAGCCACTATGTTCTTAGGATTTTCCAATTTTTCCCTTATGTGTATAACTGCCTTACATGATAGGCCTTATTGTTGTTGTTGATAATGTTATGTAAATGTGTAAAAAGAAAAACTTGAATTGTGAAATGCGGCCAAGATCCAAGTATGAAATGAGATGATTAATAGAAAATGGTAATGTCTTGGGCAAGACGACCTAGCCGATCGGGCCGTGATCGGACGCCATGCCGCACATATGGTGGTGACTTGTGCTGATAATTGAAACTGGAAATTGAAATTGTGATAAAAGTTGATGTCTCAAATGAGAAGACCTAGACGATCGGGTCGTGATCAGACTCCGCGTAAGAATGTGGTGGTATTGTGGATAGTGGAGTATCAGTATTGAAGATGTCTCAAATCTAAAGACATGAAAAATTAGTTGAAAGCTTATGTGATTCTTAATTTGATGATGTGGTGTTATTTAAGGATTTTATTGATTTTATGATTACTTCCTTCTTGTATTATTGTTCAATCTAATGAGATGGTGTTTACTTATAAATACTAGTGTTATTTGACGGCACTAACGTCCCTTTTGCCGGGGGATATGTATCTTTAATTGATACAGGTGGTTCCACAGCATGAGGCATCACCAGTGTTAGCGGTATACTCCTCCCAGCAGTCTTGGTGAACCTCATTTCATTTCGGGGTCATACATATTTTGTTCCTTACGTATTGTACTTGAGGTATAGCCGGGGCCTTGTTGCCGGCACTTTTGTAGTACTCTTTTGCATCTATTTAGAGGCTCCGTAGACACTATGTGGGTTGTATATGGCTATTAGAAAGGTCAACGGATTATGTTGTGTTTTCGACTCTTGTTCCACTCAATCATGTAAATGTGGGTACTTGAAACTTATTAATGTTGTAACAAATGAAATGACTTAGTAATGTATATACGATCTTCCTATTGTCTAATTAATGAAAGCAACCCCTCTCTTGATCATAAGTGATTCGGGTAAGAAGTATCCAGCATGCTTGCTCAGTCGGGTTTACTCGGTTGAGCGCCGGTCGCGCTCCCCCCTTAGAAACATTCGTCCTCGAATATTAACTCCCCGAGATCTACATAAGTTTCTGGCATAGTCTCCTTTGTAAAAATACTACTACCAACCCTTCCTGTAGAAAACGCAATAATTCAATGACACATATTGCCACAATTATCAATAACGACTGTGTCCTCACATGACCAATGACAATAACTTATGGGACTTCATGTCTTCTTCCGCTTCCTAAGTCATTTCTTCCACATTATTGTTTCTCCAAAGTACTTTCACCGAAGCTACGTCTTTAGTCCTTAATCTCCGAACCTGTTTATCTAGTATATCAATGGGAGTTTCCTCATATGATAGCTGCTCTATGACCTGAATATCGTCAACTGACACGACTATGGAAGGATCTCTGATACATTTGCGGAGCATAGACACATGAAAGACTGGTTGTACAGACCCCAAGTTAGGAGGCAAGTCTAACTTATATGCTACCTGGCCTACCTTGTGTATGATCTTATATGGTCCAACGTACCGAGGGATAAGCTTTCCTTTTACGGAACCTCATAACGCCTTTCATTGGTGATACCTTTAGGAATACCCAGTCGTCAACCTGAAACTCCAAGTCTCGTCGTCGATTATCCGCATAAGACTTCTGACGACTTTGAGCTGCTAATAGCCTTTCATGTATAAGCTTAATCTTCTCGATTGCTTGTTGTAACAACTCTAGTCCTACTAACTTAGTTTCCCCAACATCGAATCATCCTATAGGCGACCTACACTTGCGTCCGTAAAGAGCTTCATATCAATACTGGAATGATAGATATTATTATACGAACTCAATAAGCGGCAGATGATCATCCCAGCTACCCTTGAAGTCTATCACATAAGCCTGTAACATATCCTCTAGTGTCTGAATAGTACGCTCATCTTGTCCGTCTGTCTAGGGATGAAATGTTGTGCTAAGACTTACTTGAGTCCCGAATCCTTTTTGGAAGGACCTCCAAAAATTAGCTATAAACTGAGATCCTCTATCCGAGATAATAGATGGCGACACCACGAAGTCGTACTATCTCCTTAATATAAAGCCTTGCATAATCCTCTGCGAAATATGTAGTCTTAACTGACAGAAAATGGGCTGATTTTCTAAGTCTATCCGCAATCACTCATATAGAATCGAACTTACGCAAGGTACGAGGTAAGCCTATGATGAAATCCATATTAAGTACTTCCCACTTCCAAGTCGGAATCTCTATAGCTTGCAATAATCCACCGGGTTTTTTATGCTCAATCTTAACCTGCTGACAGTTAGGGAACTGAGCAACAAACTCAACTATAACCTTTTTCATTCTGTCCCACCAATATATTTCCCTGATATCATGATACATCTTTGTTTCTCCTGGACGGACAGAATAACAAGAATAGTGAGTTTCTCCTATAACCTGGCGTAGCCCTGCAACATTAGGGACACATAATCGTCTTTGATACCTGAGGACCCCATCTCTTATAATCTCAAATGGTGTCTTCTCCTTCTGAGGGGTTGTATCCCTATAATGAGCTAACACAGGATCCTCGTACTAGTGTCCCTTCACTTCAGTAACTAAAGAGGATGTTGTCGTATCCTGAATAGTAATTCTGGCATTTCCTGAATCCAGTAATCGAATTCCAAGACTAGCTAGTTGATGAATATCATGGGCTATACAACTCTTCTCTGGTTGTAAATATGACATGCTACCCGTAGATCTATGGCTCAGGGAATCGGCTACTACATTCGCCTTCCCTGGATGGTGTAAAATATAAATGTCATAGTCTTTCAGTAGCTCTAACCATATTCTTTGTCGTAAATTCAATTCCTTTTGCCTGAAGATATACTGAAGGCTCTTATGATATGTGTAGATATCAACATGAATACCATATAAATGGTGCATCCACATCTTTAGTGCATGAATTACCGCAGCTAACTCTAAGTTGTGGGTCGGGTAATTCTTTTCGTGCTTTCTTAGTTATATAGAAGCATAAGCTACAACCTTACCAGATGAATCAGTACACAACCCAATCCAACGTCCGAGGCGTCACAATAGATAGCATAACCATCAATTCCCTCAAAGATGTTAGAACCATTGCTGAAGTCAATCTGTCTTTCAATGCCTGGAAACTCCGCTCACAAGCATCAGTCCACTGAAACATGGCTCCCTTCTGAGTCAACTTTGTCAATGGTGTTGAACAGGAAGAAAATCTCTCTACAAATCTCCTGTAATAACCTGCCAAACCGAGAAAGCTACGAACCTCTGTCGGTGTCGTGGGTCTAGGCCAAGTCTTTACTGCCTCAATCTTTAGTTTATCAACCCAGATTCCTTCACCTGAAATAATATGCCCAAGGAAAGCTACAAATTCAACCAGAATTCACATTTAGAGAGTTTTGCGTACAACTTCTCTTTTTGTAGAACTCTGTTCACCATATGCAAATGATATGCATGCTCAGCCTCTGAACGAGAGTAAATCAATATATCATCGATAAATATAATTACAAACAGATTTAGAAAGGGTCTGAACACACAGTTCATCAAATCCATGAATACTACTGGGGCATTGGTCAAATCAAATGACATAACACGAAACTCAAAGTGCTCGTATCTGGTCCGGAATGTTGTCTTCGAAATATCTTTCTCCTTAACCCTTACCTGATGGTACCCGGACCTCAAGTCTATCTTCGAGAAACACTTGGCACCTTGCAACAGATCAAATAAATCATCAATCCTCGGGAATGGCTAATCGTCACCTTATTCAACTATCTATAATCAATACACATCCGCAAGGAATCATCTTTCTTCCTCACAAATAACACAGGTGCTCCTCATGGTGATGTACTAGGTCTGACAAAGCCTTTTTTCAAGCAACTTAGTTGTTCCTTCAACTCTCTCAGCTCTGCGGGTTGCCATTCTATAGGGAGGAATAAATATTGGCTGATTTTCTTGTAATATGTCAATAGCAAACTCATTCTCGCTTTAGCAGAAGACCCAGAAGCTCATCGGGAAACTTATTAACCACAGGGATAGATTGAATAGTTTGTTACTCTACTTTCACATCCTGTACCCGAACTAAGTGATAAATATAGCCCTTTTCGATCATCTTCCTTGCCTTGAGATAGCAAATAAACCTACCTCGTGGCGATGCGTATTACATTTCCACTCCAAAAGAGACTCCCCTGGAAACTGGAATCGAACCATCTTTGATCTACCATCAACATTGGCATAACAAGAAGCCAACCAATCCATACCCAATATAACATCAAATTCTACCATATCTAACTCAATTAGGTCTACTACTATAGATAGACTATGAACTACTACTGTACAATCTCTATATACCCGCCTAGCTATCAATGGATCCCCAACAGGTGGGGACACCTCAATAGAATTAACCAGCCCAGGTTCTACTCCAAACTTACTAGCAACCAACAGAGTAACATATGATAAAGTGGAACCTGGGTCAATCACTGCATATACATCTCATGAGGATACTGATAATATACATGTAACAACATCAGGTGACGACTCCTGACCATGTCGACCTGCTAATGCATAAATGGGGGTTTTGAGGACCGCTCGAGCTAGATGCTCTACCTCTGCCTCTACCACGACCGATTGATGCTTGTGAACCTTGCTGAGGGGGTGTAATGATGATGACAAACCAATTACAGATCTCGTTGGCTGAACTATGCTTGCACCACCTCTCGGCGGACAATCTCTCATAACGTGGCCTGGATGACCACAAGTATAACAAGCACCCAACCCCATACGGCACTGACCGGCATGTTGCTTACCACACTAAGCACATCGTGGCAAGGGCGGCCTCATCTGACTTGACTCACCCTTATGTTGAGAACTTAAGGCCCTGGAATTTTGACTAGGCCTTGAATATGTGGAACGATCAAATCTCCTACCGGCAAACTGATGAGGTGCACTAGCCGATGACTAGGCTGGATACCTCGGGTATTGTTGTCTCTAACCACCTCGAAACTCACCAGAAAGACCCGAAGATCTCGCTCTCTTACTATGGCCCCTATCATGCTCACAATTGGCCCTCTGCTTCTGCTTACGCTCCTCTACCCCCTGAGCATATGCTTGAATACGAGAAATATCCATGTCTGGCTGAAGTGAGACCGACATAGAGTCGTTAAGTAGGTGTGGCTCCAACCCCATAACAAACCAGTGAACCTGATCCTCCATCTTAAGTACAATAGTGGGAGCATATCTAGCCAACAAATCAAACTGAAGACTGTACTCCCAAACACTCATGTTACCCTGCCGAAGGGTCAAGAACATATCAACTCTGGCCCGTCTAAGCTCTGGTGGCAGATAATGACGAAGAAAAGTCTCTGTAAACTCTTGTCATACCGTTGGAGGGTCATCCTCACCTCTGGACAACTCCCAAGACTCGTACCAATTAACTGCAACATCTTGAAGTCTATAGGAAGCTAGCTCAATTGACTCAGTCGCAGTGGCCTTCATTACCCTCAAAGTCCTCTGCATCCTATCGATAAATACCTGAGGGTCTTTGTTTGGATCTGCTCTAGTGAGTACTAGAGGGTCCAAATAAATAAAATCAAGAACCTTCGCACTGATGGACATTTCTACATGACCAATACTTATCTCCTGACTTCGATCTTGTGCGGCTACTAATCGAGTTAATAGATTTATAGCATCTCTCATCTCCTGACCCGGTGCATCTGGCTGAAGAGCTTGATATACAGGGGCAGGCCCTGGAGCTTGTGCCCCTCGGAGCTCCTCTGGAGAGGGCGGGGTATGTGAAGTCTGAGATGAAATCTCACTATGAGACTCTCCCTGAGCCCTGGTAACTTGTGGCGCTCAACTAGTAGTATCATCAGCCACGGACTTGCCCTTCTGGTCAATTGTAGCCTTCTTAGGCATCGCTGAAAACATAACACGTCGTTAGGAAAATGAATTCTTATATCGCACAATCTAAGATAAGAAGGGAGGATAACATCATACATGCCCCGTAGCCTCTTGTTTACAAATGTGGTGCACAACACACTCATAAACAAGACTCTATTAGACACGATCTGTAAACACCCCTAGGACAGAACTGCTCTAATACCACTTTTGTCACAACCCAAAGCAATGGGCCATGACGAGTGCCCGAGTCCTAACTGTCGAACACCCCTAAGCATGCGTCTAAGATATAAACATGAATTAAGGATAGGTCATAAATAACATCTGTCATTAAACTGCTGAATCACGTGAATAACATACTTGAGGAAAACATGTCCAAAAAACATATGTACATATACATGCGGAATACGGTAGGGTGAGCCGACAAGACTACTATAGACAACTATATATCCAAAGCTAGAAGCCAACAAGGCCACATAGTATCCAACTATACATGACTATCTACAGACCTCTAGTAAAGTGTACAACTGTACAAAGGACGGAACTGGGCCCCGTCGTACCCATATCTACATACCAAAAATAGCGTACCAAAACTAGCAACAACTCCAGATCAAGTTGAGCACACCAACTCTCATTGATCGAGGATCCTAAAAAGGTGGACCGTCAACCTGTCTACCTGTACCTGCGGGCATGAAACACAAGCCCCGGGAAATAGTGGCGTCAGTATGAAGAATGTACCGAGTATGTAAAGCATGAAAATCAGTACATAAAATACATAAATGAAATATGGAGTAAAGGAATCCGCCTGTAAGTCTAAATAACTTTGTGAATCCTGAAATATTTATAAAGTCATGCATGTGCATATAAATGGCGTAACATGCATAGGTAAATGTGTATATAACATTATCAAGCCTCTGAGGGCATCCCGTCATATCATCTCGGCCTCTGTTGGCGAAATCATCAACATATACCAACTGATTAGGTGTGGTGCGTATATAACGTCGTAACCTTTTCTCATATCCCGTATACATATAATATACGCATATATAACGCCATTTGGTCATGGGTCAATATACATATATAAATAAATTAAATGCATAAGAAGTACGTTAATAAGATTTCTCAGAGTGTCATAAGATCAATATGTCTTCGGATAATCTTTATCAACTACACATTTTTCAGAGACCCATGAACACAAGATATAATAAGCCACATGGGAAATCAAGTATGAATAGAGGCATTTATGAAAGTTGTGCTTTTACTCGTTTCGTTTGTATCGTATGAATCATGCCAAAAGGGAAGAAGGGATAGCCTTAACATACTTGACCCGACTCTATTGACAATCTCTCTAACACACGACAATCGCGACAAAACACGCGACGACAAGATCGAAGTAGGAAAAAATCCTTATGATATTCTCGAGAAAGGTTATACCAGGCTCCCTTAGAATTGCAAATCCCGTTGCTATTACGCTATGTAGTCTCATATGCAGGTGTTGTTGTCCAAACAAATTTACAACTAGAGTAGAACAGGTGAACAAATGGTGCAACAATGCTGCAGATTTTCAGTTCAATACCAAACCAGTAAAGTTCACAGAGAAAGTAGAAACAATAGACAATGTAAAACTGTAGCCAAACATTGAAGAAGTGTAGCAACAAAATCCTAGCAACAACTAGCAGCTTCAGGGTTCTGAAATAAGTCAGTTGTGCAGATTTCTCAAGTCTTCAACTGTTCAGAATTTCTACTGCAGAAATTTTTGCCATCTCACTGCTGATTATAATTCAGTCAGGCTTCAAGTCAAACAAGAAATGCAACAAAAATAGTGGCAAACTTCAGCAGATCAAGTTTCAGAATTTTGAACTCTTAGCGCATAGAGAACTGGTGTAAAACTATGTAACTGAAACAACAAACTTACTCAACAAAATGCAGATTTTCAGCAGTTCAAAAATCAGAAATCAGTCGTCAAAATGCTGCAGATTTTCTGTCTTTTTCAGGTTCTTAATTCATGGTATCTAGTGGTAAAAACACCACAAAACTCCCAACTACAGCAGATTTGAAACCAAAACTACACTCAGACATGATTAACTCTTAACTGACAGCATCTACTTAGTCACCATCGTCAAGTTCGTGGATACTAATTCAGTTGCAAACCAATAGTGGAAAATGAAGAAAACAGCTTGTGTTCTTTAAGTTCAGATTCGATTCAAGCCAGAATGAAATAGATGTAACCCTGGTCGTCTTCTTCGTCCAATCTGCTCAAATCCCAGAACTTCAGAAGCAGTAAAACAACTTAAATTCAATTCACAATTGCGGATGAACTCCAATTCCTAAGCTCAAACAAATTCTACAAACATTCTACTAAAACCTCAGAAAACTTCAAGCTTAGAGAATCAGAACTCAGTCTTACAATCAGTTAATCAGGAATACGCAACGCGAGTCGAATTCAAAGATTCAAATAAATTAACTCAGACGATCGAGTCGAAGTTCAGCTACAACTCAAACTTTCTTCAAAATTTTCGGTATATAAAACTAACTTTCAACTTAGAAAAAATTAAACCTGATGCCTTCTAGAATTGGCTACATGTCGACGCGTAGGCTACGCAGCTTCAAACTCAATCCCAGATATTGAAGTTGTTCTTCGAGCCTCAACACCAGAAAATCCGAATTATCGAACAAACCTTCACCAAATCGAGCTCGAACTTTGGATTCTACTTCCAAACAACATAAGAATCAAACCCCCAGTGATTAATTTCAAGAAACAATCACGCATTCAGAAGAACACAGCTCGTCGTCCTCTCCGAAATTGAAATCGAAATTTTCAATCAAAACCCTAGAAAATCAGCTTTCAGAGTGAATCAAACTTCCAATTCGAGCTCGTACTCACTTTTCCGATGAATACAAACAACACTTAGTCGATTTTGAAGCCCTAATTTTAGATTTCAAATGAAACCTAGCTTCTTCGATGAGCTCGGCAATGGCGAGGTTCAAATTGTGCTCAGATTCAGTCGTAACTCCGAATTTTCATCTCAAATCAGTAGATTAAACTCAGATAATGAAGGAATCAGAATTTTTGAAATAAAAATCCTTAGAGAGAACGTGGAATTCATTTTTCTTTTTGCAGAATACACACAAAACAGTGTTAACAATAACGGATGAACAATGATCTTTCTATTTTTGGAATTTTTGATTTTTTTAAATTTCCTAAATTGTTGATAATCAAAACAAATAACCAAGAATTCATAGAATAATCCAAAACGTCCGCTCTGATACCAAGATGATACGGAATCGTATCGAAAATACGAATATAGCAAAATATGTGAAATCAAAAATAAGACCTAGACCTACAATTGATTGGAAGAACAAAAATCAATTCAGATATGAAACCTAATTACCTCTATGGACTCAATCAATTATAACCTTAAGCTATGAACATAAGAACTAGACCTACAATTGATTGGGAAAACAAGAATCAATTCAGATATGAAACCTAATTACCTTTATCAACTCAATCAATTGTAACCCTAAGCTATGAAACCCTCAAGAGATTGGCAACTCTTAAAAACCCGAGTAAAGTAATTAAGCAATTAAGCATTCACTACTAATTGCTTATCAACTAAGACTATTTAGCATTAATGAAAGCAATAAAGAAATTAAAGGTATAAACATAAATGCATTAATTAAAAAATAAGGATAAAGGGTGAGACTTGCATGTCTTCAAGTTTATCATTCATCAAGTCTACTTAAGATAAAAGCCTTAAGGGCTATTTATATTAGAGTGGGTATTTGACTACAAATGACCCAAATACCCCTAAGTTAATTCTAAGGAGATAAGTGTAGTCGATTATTGCAAGTATAGCCTTCTTGATCTTGACTCTTTTAAAGCACTCAAATGCTATGATGTTGACTTTGAAATCGTTATGCATGCTCGTCTCGCATGTATCGGATAACTTTAACATACCTGAGCCGATTCTCTTTAGAATCCCTTTTACACACGACAATCGCTACAAAACACGTGATTGCAAGATCGAAGTAGGGAAAAATCTTGAGAAAGGTTATACTTGGCTCCCTTAGAATTGCAAATTCTATTGCTATTACACTATGTAGTCTCGTATGAATTTTTGCTGAAGCTTCATCCACTACTTTGTAGAGACAAGCATCTCCCTTAGTGGATTAGAGAGGTCTCATATCTTAGTGGTTGTGGGACTCACTTGATAATGGTGCCCTTGCCAACCTCCCCTAAATGTGCCACCTAGTTACATGAACTAGGAGTCACTATTTGGCTTTGATTAAGACCCTATTTGCTGCCACGTTGGGAGGCTCATTAAGCTTATCCAAAGATTCTAATTACTTAGTTAATCTCCCACTAAACATCAATAATTGCCCAATTATCCACATAATGAATTATCTCAAATACTTAAAATACTAATCACTTTTAACACACTTTATATACCTTATTATCATGGCCATGCGGTACCTTGTATGGCACTAGTCCATAAATACAGGGTATTATAGCTTGTACCGTATCTTATCCCAAATTGACGACCTTCAATGAAACTCATTGATTTATTTGCCCTCTAACCTTTACGGTACTTACTTACCACCTATTATAAATAGCATAAATACTTATAACCTCAAAAATAATCTCATTCTCGAGCCTACGTCGATTAACCTACAACGAAACTTTAATGTACGAAAATGCGAAATGTAACATTGATTGTGACTGTGGAACAGTTGAGGTAGAAGAACTCGATTTTGCATCAAACTTATGATGAGTAAATGTGAGGTCTTCAACAGATCATGTGTGTACTAAGACGTGTAACCTTCTTGATAAGGAGCCCTAAGGCATGAATATCTATCTACCCATATGGTTTAAAGCAACGAGAGAATCAGAAGGTAGATACGAGTTTCAACAAGTAAAAAAAACAAGGTGAAGAAGGGTACGAGGTATTCAATTAGTGAAGATTATCAGTATTTACAATTGAGGCAGAGAAATATAAGCATTTTGAGTTACCTTCAACGGCAACAGAGGTATGCACAATTGGTCATACCCATCTCAGTTATGCTTCATGGGAGCAACAGATATAGTTTAAGAAAAGGACGGGATATCAGGATCTAGCTGGGGTTAGAGTAACCCAAAATGGTGGATGGATTGTTAGCGTTAGCTGACATTTCCGAAGGATATCGAAAAAGTGGTAATAATTTTGTTTGTGAGACACCCAGATTTTTGTAGCCCATATTCATGTACATTAGTTCATGCCATAAGTTAGTCGACGTAAATCTGAGAAGAGATTTTCTTTGAGATGATAAGAAGTTAATCCTATTGGTCTTAAATGATACAAAGGTGTATATGGGTGGTTAACAAGTATTAGAAGTTAAACGAATCAAGAATGTTGTAACTTGTATTTTTGGGTAAACTTAGAGGTGCTTAATATTATCAAGAGGTCGTGTTTTAAGGTATTTGAATCATATAATATCCATTCCATAAGTCTTGAAGTCAAATGAGTTATGAAACAAAAGTCGACAAAAGTTGTCGCAACTTATGGTCATAATTTTACTTAAACTTTAGGTCAAATGTTACTAAGATTTTCTCCCAAATTGAATATATATGAGTCTAGTTTCCAACGCATTAAACCGTTCATCTATACCATCTCGGAGTAAAGATATATCCGCATTTTCGCAAGACTGCACCAAGCAGCTCTTTATGGGGCCCACATAGGCGACTTAAGACATATGGATATATAAAAGATTCCTCAACCCCGTTTTTAGTAATTATTTTTAAGTATATTCGGACCTTACAACCCTAAAAACACTCTCTCAAGTTTCTCTCATGATCCAAGACCCAAACAAAGGGCAAACAACACAAATCAAGTGGTCGGAAATCCCGTAGCGTTAGTAGGTTTCTTGTTCTTCTAGTTGTTGCTGATTTATGTGTTGTTCCAGCTCGTGTGGGAGATTGTTTTAAGTGGCTTATGTTCTGTAAATACTCCCTAAAGTTTTTAATATCAACCCTAGGTGATTTCAAGTCTTCTAAAGTGATTCTAGTGCCGAAAAACCCTAATTGATTGCTAGTTTCCCTTCCTTGTTCTTGTGGCGGCATTGGAGGGGTATTTCGTGGACAATTAAGGTCAAATTGGAGTTAATATTTCTGTTTAAATTTAAGGAACCTCTTACTCTATATTTATTTAAGATTTTTCAAGTTGCAGCTAAGTCATTGAAGCTAGAACTTATAAAATATATATCGAAAGTCTTGGTAGTAATGTTGTTGGTTGGTGGACTGTTTTGGGAGGCTCGATATGATTATTATTGATGTTGTTTAGGCTGTTTGGTGATTGTTTTGACTTGTGTGAAGTCATATAAATAAGGGAGGTACTGTCCTTTTTATCATAAAATAGGTTTTGGTCGATACATAATAGCTACGACGGTTAAACGATAACGATAGTGTCATTTATCTTATTGTAGACTAAGGAGTCGTGACATTTGCATAGCTTGAGGTTGGGCAGTATTTATAAGGGTATGTGAGTGTAATGACCCGGCCGGTCATTCCGAGATTTATAGCCTCGTTTCCCCCATTTCTGCTTCTTTATGTGTTATTCAACTATATTGCATGGTATCAGGTTGGTTGGTTCAGGTCCGGAATGGTTTTGGATTGGAATGAGACACTTAGTCTCTTATTTAGAAGTTTAAGTTGGAAAAGTCAGCTGGATGTTGACTTATGAGTAAACGATCTCGGATTTGGATTTTATAGTTTGGTTAGTTTCGCTATGTGCTTTTGGACTTGGGAGTGTCTCCAGAATGTAATTTGGAGGTCCGTGGTAGAATTAGGCTTGAATTGGCGAAATTGGAAATTTGATGATTTTTAGTCGGCAACGGAAAATTTGATATCAGAGTCGGAATAGAATTCCGGGAGTCAGAGTAGGTTCGTAGTGTTATTTGTGATGTGTGTGCAAAATTTGAGTTTATTCGGACGAGGTTTGGTAGGTTTCAGCGTCGTTTGCGAAAATTAGAAGTTTAGAAGTTCTTAGGCTTGAAGACGAGGTTGATTTGGCGTTTTGACATTGTTTTAGGTGTTTCGAAAGCTCGACTTAGTTCGTATATTGATATGTGACTTGTTGGTATTATTGGTTAAGGTCCCGAGGTCCTCGGGTGTGTTTCGGATGGTTAGCGGATTGGTTTTGGTGTTGTGAACTACTAAAATAGCTGTTGGTGTGAACTCTTCTGGTGTTTCCACACCTGCGGAAAGGGAGCACATGTACGAGGATCGCAGGCGCAGTGGATTGATCGCAGTGCAAAAAATGGGAAGTTGAGGGTAGAGCGTAGGTGCGCAAGCTTAGATGCACCTGGGAGCCCGCAAGTGCGAGGCCTGGCTATAGGTGCGGAGTCTGGGTGGTTAAGTGGATTTTGCAGGTGCGGCCCTTGGACGGCAGGTGCAGTCGCGCGGGTGCAAGAAAGAGGGCCGCATGTGCGAGAAGCCTGGGCAGAAGGTATATATTTCACACTTCGCGAATTTTCGGGTATTCTTCACCATTGCTATTCGGATTTTGAAGCTTTTGGAGAGTATTGAAGAGGGAATCAAGGGGGTTTTCATTGCGGTAAGGTACTTGGGCCCTAATACTCGTGCTTATGGTAATTTCTCGTTGATTAAGCATGTAATTAGTGAAGATTAGGGATGAAATTGAGGGGATTAGGGCTTGGGAATTTGAGAGTTTGATTTGGGGATTTGAGGGACCAAATGAGGTCAGATTTTGATAAATTGTATGGTTGAACTCGTGAATGAGTGGGATTTCTAGTTTTTTAACATTTGTTGAATTTCGAGACGGGCCCAGGGCCGGGTTTGAGTCGATTTCGGGATTTTGGTTTAATTTGATAGTTTTTTATGTGGAATTCATTCCATTAGCGTATATTGATGGTAATATACTGATTTGGAATAGATTTGGAGAATTTAGAGGCACAGCCGAGAGGCAAGAGCATCGCGGGTTGGAGATTTGACCGGTTTGAGGTAAGTATTGATTGTAAATCTAGTCCTGAGGGTATGAAACCCCGGATTTCGTATAGTTCTACTATTTTGAGGCGACGCACATGCTAGGTAACGGGCGTGTGGGCGTGCACCATTGGGGATTGTGACTTGGTCCGTCCCGTAGCAACTGTAGAGTTGCATATTTTGTGGAAACTATATAATGATTATGTTTTATAGAAAGAGTTTCTGTAAATTGGGCCGAATGTCATGTTTGAGCCTTGTGCCAGTACTGGTTGGACCCTCAGGGGCCTTTTTCTTACTATCCTCTCACTGTTTTTGATTGGAAATCTATACTCAAACATGATTAAACTTGATTACTGCATAACTCAGTTTTATAACTTTGTTTTGCTGCACATAAATGTTGTTTTGGGCTGAGTTCCCTATTTTACTGTAATTCCCGAGTGGCTTGTGAGGTTTATGACTGAGTGAGGCTGAGGTCCTGATTTGTGAGGATATTATGGTATCGGGTTGCACGCCGCAACATGTTTGATATAGGCCGAGGGCCTGAGTGATTTATGCCATGATTTGGCTTGATATAGCGCTTGGGTTGAAGGAGCCCCTCCGGAGTCTGTACATGCCCCCAGTGAGCGCAGGTACCTAATGAGTGCGAGTGCCGAGTGTTGAATGACTGGGAGGCATGAGTGATGGTAAGGTATTCCCGAGGGGCTGTTACAAGTGATTATGAGGTATGCCCGATGGGCTGATTACAAGTGACTGTGAGGCTTGCCCGAGGGGATGTATATGAGTGATGTTTTTCCCGAGGGGCTGTTTATGATTTCATCACTTACACTCTTCTTTGAATTGAGCTCTGTTGAAATTTTTGAAAAATGTCTTTAAATAATTTCTCATCGAAACTGTATTTTTAAACGAAACAATTTGCCTCAAATACTGATTTGAACGCATGTTATACTTTACTGAGATTTCATTGTCATAAGGTAAGTGACATCAGTCCAAGGAAAATATTATTTGGAGATTATAAGTATTATGCAACTTCAAACAAGTGATGCTAACAAAATAAATTTTCGTCCAAGTTTGGCATGTTGGGATAAAATACGGGCCGAGAGATAATACCCGATATTATGGACTAGTACCATACAAGGTACCATATGACTGTAATAGTACGATGCATAAAGTGTATTAAAAGTGGATTTTAAGTAATTTAAGATAATTCTTAATTATGCGGGTAATTGGTTAATTACCGGGTAGCGGGATATTACCTAATTAATTAATTAGTGTAATTGGGTAAGGTTGGATAGTCTCCAACGTGGAAGCAGTATATCATCTATTATGCGACTCTTAAACTATTTTGAAAGGTGGCAAAAATTTGAAGAATTTCTTGGCCAACTAAGCCATAAGTGGAAGACTTCTTTTATAACTCAACTGGTTTACCACCGGCTTCCAAAATTCAATTTAGTCTAATATGAAACACTAAAGCATTATCAAACTTTATTTTCTCCTTTTTTTATATAAGTATAGCACTTTTGGTGGTATAGATCAATACCCTTCGTTTTATGCGAAATTTAACAATGTCTAGATGCATTTTTTGGTGATTGATCTGGTCAAGCATTCGTGCATGTCACTATGAGCACTATCCAGAACAACCTTTTCTGATACTTTTGAGTTCTCGAAAATCGGCTCTGGTATGTTAAGGCTAAGCTTTTCCTTCATCTTGGCATAATCTCATAACCACACGAGTTTGATAACGAGGCATAAAGAAAAATATATCCCGGAATTTACGTATATTTTCCTATTCTTATAAGTTACAATATTCTCCGTATCGAGACTTCATATTCAGTTGAGTATTTTTTTTTCCAGTCAAGAGAGCAGAGAGTATATATATACAGTATTACATTATTTTCATTACCATCGAACTATAATCGATGGGCAGGCCCCTATTGGGCAACCTCTGATCAGACGATAAGTTATATACCGAGCCTACTGTGGCCAAGCGCCTATGAGCGAGCCCACTTGGTCGAGATACAGAGCCTAGTATGGACGAGTGCCTATAAGTGAGCCTACTACGTCAAAGCAGTTATATACACCGAGCCTTATAGGGCCGGACAACTGTTTTACTTACTATATTGAGAGAGTTGAGTCAGTATCAGTAGGTAAGCATATCTTCAAATTATCTTTGACTTCCAGCTACTTGTAGTTATTATATTATCAGTTCAGTTTCAGCTTTCAGTATATTGCCTTACATACTCGGTACATTATTTCTTACTGACGTCCCTTTTCTAGGGGCGCTGCATTTCATGCGTGCAAGTTCAGAAAGACAGACGGTAGGCCTCCTCATTAAGTGTTGCCCGAGTTCAGCTTGATTGGTAAGCTATGTGCCTTTCGGAGTTGGCGGGTCTAGAGCCTTATATACATCTTGTATATATATGTATATATGTCATGAGTAGGTCAAAGAGTTGTTCCAATAACAGTATATCAATCAGTAGAGGCTTGTAGACATATCCTGTCAGTTAGTGCAATATGTTGGGCTTGCAGGCCTTGTATGTATATTTGGTTGGTTTGTCAGTTGTAATAATTATGACGGTCTTGTCGGACTAGTTTTATATTGACATCTAGTCAGCATTCCCAGTTGTCTTGCAATGTGTCCCATGGCCAAAGTATGACATCATATGTTCAGAGTCCCTTAGTTGCAAGTTGGTACGCAAGGATAGGTGATGCACTGGGTGCCGGTCTTGCCCCATAGGTTCGGGGCATGATAGATATGACTTATGATGTGGAGCCGGGGGCCATTTTAGATCGGCAGGTTCAAAATTTGAGGTCAAAGGACATAGATTCAGTGAAGGTGCAATGGAGAGATCAGCTTGTGGATGAGGCCACTTGGGAGACCGAGTGGGAGATACGGAGCAGATATCCACACCTATTTGAGACACCAGGTATGTTACTAGACCCGTTCGAGGACGAACGTTTGTTTAAGAGGAGGAGGATGTAACGACCCGGTCAGTCATTTCAAGAGTTATAGCCCCGTTTCCCCCATTTATGCTTCTTTTTGTGTTATTCAACTATATTGTGTTATGCCGGGTTAGTTGGTTCGGGTCCGGAGTGGTTTCGGAGTGAATTGAGACATTTAGTCTCTTATTTACAAGCTTAAGTTGGAAAAGTCAACTGAATGTTGACTTACGGATTTGGATTTTTATGGTTCCATTAGCTCCTTTAGGTGATTTTGGACTTAGGAGCGCATCTGGAATGTGATTTGGAGATCCGTAGAGGAATTAGGCTTGAATTGGCGAAAGTTGGAAATTTGGCAATTTTGGTCAGTAGTGGAAAATTTGATATCGGGGTCGTAATGGATATCCGGAAGTTAGAGCAGGTTCGTGGTGTCATTTTTGACGTGTGTGTAAGATTTGAGGTCATTCGGACGTGGTTTAGTAGGTTTCGGCGTCGTTGGCGGAATTTGGAAGTTTAGAAGTTCTTAGGCTTGAATCCAAGGCTAATTTAGTGTTTTGATGTTTTTTTGAGTGATTCTAAGGTTCGACTAACTTCGTATGGGTTCATGTGACTTGTTGTCATGTTTGGTTGAGGTTCTGAGGGCCTCGGGTGTGTTTCGGGTGGTTAACGAATCGAGTTTGAAGTTTGGAGAATTGCTGAAGTTGTCATGTTATTGGTGTAATCGCACCTACGAGGGTATTGCCGTAGGTGCAACATCGCAAGTGCGAGTGGGTGTGTGCATATGCGAGCCCGCAGAAGCGGGTAGTTGCTCACAGAAGCAGAAGAGAGTATTTTTGGCAGTGGCCGCAAGACCGAGGTCACAGAAGCGGATAGGGAGCACAGGTGCAGAGTTGGGGGATTTAAGTGATTTTCTGCAGATGCGAGGTTTTGCGCAAAAACTCTGTTTTTGCGCAAATGCGGCACTGTAGGTGCGCATTTTGAGCCGCAGGTGCGAAAAGCCTGGGCAGAAACGACAGATAGAAGACTTCCCGAATTTTTGCTCATTTCCACCATTTTCTAGTCGGACCTTGGAGCTTTTGGGGTGATTTTGAAGAGGATTCAAGGGTTTTTCAATAAGGTAAGTTGCTTGAGCTCTTATACTCCTAGATATGGTGTTTTCCAATTGTTTTCTCATCTAATTAGTGGGATTTAGGAGTGAAAATAGGGGGTTAGGGCTTTTGGAAAAAGTAATTTGGGGGTTTGAGGGACCAAATGAGGTCGGATTTCGATAAATTTCATATGAGTAGACTCATGAGTGAATGGGCTTTCAAGTTTTGTAACTTTTGTTGGATTTCGAGACGCGGTCTCGGGGGCCGGGTTTGAACCAATTTCCGGTTTTGAGTCTAATTTGGTAGTTTTTCTTGTGGAATTTATTTCTTTAGCATATATTGATGATATTGTACTGGTTGTGACTAGATTCGGAGCATTTAGAGGTCGAATCGAGAGGCAAGACCATTGTAGAGTAGGTATTTGTTCGGATTGAGGTAAGTAACAGTCTTAAATCTGGTCTTGAGGGTATGAAACCCCGAGAAATTCATATGATGTTGATATTTAGAGGTGATGCACACGCTAGGTGACGGCTGTGTGAGTGTGCACCATGTGGGATTGAGACTTGGTCTGTCCCGGTAGACTGTAAAGTCAAATAGCCCATTGTTATTACATGCTCTTTCTTTTTTTCGAGTTATTGACTGCCTTACATGTTAGAAACCATTCTAGGCTATATGAAAACATTGTTGGGACCCGCAGTGGTCGTGAACTTGTTGTATTGACTGCTAAATTGCTGTCTTGTACTCAGTCACTGTTTGCCTATGCATTTTATCTCAGCTCTCTCTCATGATTTGATTAATACTTGTTATATTCTCTGCTTGGGCTGTTATTGTGATATATGTGAGGTTGGAGAGGCTAGCGACTGTTATAGGGCCTGAGTGCCAGGTTGAGGAGTTGTGTGATATATGTTGGATCGGAATGCGCGCCACATTAATGTTGGATCAGGTTGCACGCCGCAACAAGACTTCGTGCCATTTTTATCAGATCAGGCTGCACGTCGCAGCAGTACTTGGATCGAGCTGCACACCGCAGCAATATATGGATTGGGTTGTACGCTGCAGCAGTACTAGGTTGGGTTGCATGCCGCAGCAATATAGCGCTTGGGTTGTAGGAGCTTCTCCGGAGTTTAAACACCCCCAGTGAGCGCAAGTACCTTGATTATGAGTATTAAGGCTGATAGCCGAGTGATTGAGTTGTCGAGATAGATGAGTGACAGTAGCCCTATAGATGAGTGACAGTAGCCTCGTGAGACTATACTTGCTTTTATTTATTGTTTCACTTTGTTGCTAGTCGTTGCTGTTGTGATAATTTGGAGTACTTATACTATTTCACTAGAGCTCGAAACGCTTCGATTTTAAAACACCGATTTGAAAGCATGCCTAATTTCCTTTACTGAGATTTCTGGAAAGAACTGTATTGTGTGTAGCTCGGCTTTGTTACTCAGTTCCTTATTTAATTCTGATACTTACTGAGTTGGAAGTACTCACGTTACTCCCTACACCTTGTGTGCAGTTTCAGGTGAGACCGTCCGCAGAGATCGTTGAGTCCGTGCACTTGTGGTGGTCGGAGACATACGAGGTAGCTTCCGGCATCCGCATCCCTTGATTCTCCTCTATTGTTACCTTTTCTTTCTGTTTTGGTATTAGTGGAACATGGTAAACTCTGATTCTAGTCTGGTTTAGATGCTCATGACTTAGTGATACCCCGATATCGGGCTATCTTTTTCCGTATTTTTACTTTGAGTTGAACTATTTTATGAAGATTTTATTATGAAAATCTTTGACTTAAATTTTGAAATGAAATATCGATGTGTTTTGGAAATGTGTCGGCTTGCCTAGTACCACGATAGGCGACATCACGACAAGGTTAGTTTTGGGTCGTGACAACAAGATTACATTGTTGTCATTCAACCATAATTTGAAAACCCAACAACAACAACAACAAATAATCAACAACAACAACAACAACAATTAACCAACCACAATGCTAATAAAAACAACAACGCCAACCACAAAAACAACTATACAAATGTTCAATAACAAAATAATATCAACAATACAATCATCATTCAAAACTATTCCCAACTAAATATTCACAAGTTCAAGACTTTGTTTAGCAATACACACCATTCAATGAGTGTTTTATATTGAATCATCTTCATCTTCACTACTAGCTAAACTTGAAGGAGATTAAATTGCATCATCTTCATATCACGACGAGAAGGATTAGAATATGGGGAAGGCTCAGGAGACCGGGAATGGGAAAAGCACCACTAGCAAGAAGATTGGTCAGCTGACCTTGAAGGATATTAAATTGTTCGTTCCTCTTTTGTAGCTAAAATTGAAGGGTATCAAATTGTTCATATCTCTTTGTTATCTAGCCTTTTTATCTCCAAGCTCTATTGTCAGCTTTGCGATCTTCTTTTCCATAGACGAGATAGTCTACCCATCAATTGCCTCGCCTTGGGCGGAAGTCCCTATACCTTGAAATCCAGCCCTGTAGCGCCAAAATGATCTCTCTGTAAGGTCGTACGCTATCTCTTTTTTAGGACCACCGACAACATCCAACCATATCCTCCGGGATTCTTCGTCTGAAATGGGTGGTCGCTTGTCATGCTCATTCGGTGGCAAGCTCTGAGTGTACTCCTCCACATTAGCCTTGTAGCGACCCTTTATTTAGAATATAGAAAATTATTAACTATATAATATTATAAACTTTACTTTCAAGTTAAGGTAGTTTTGAAACCTACATATGCAGTTTTCGCCCGGTCCTCTACCCATCTAGATGGACCTGTCAGTGCCTTCTTCTTCCGGGTATGAGTCTTCATGAAGAACTCATCATGAGTCATCTTCCTTACATATTTCTTTTTCCTACAAATATAATAAAACGTGTTAACTAAATTAAAATATATAAATATAGTTCGATAAAAATAGATGTAAATATTTTAAGGAATTACCAGTAGTCTCCTCACAGTCCACATGCTCCTTGCACCCACAGAGTGCAAGGATCCACCCTTCTCAGATGCTCGAGCCTTCTTTCCCTGTTCACTCCTCTTCTCAAATTTCTCGGTGGTCCACTACCTCAGCAGGTCCTCCCATATATCTGGTAGAACCCATAAAGGCTTCTTGCTCTTTTTTCGAGCAGAGGAGAAGGAATCAGATAGTCTCTTACGGCATTTGAACACAAAATTTGCAAGAAAATTTCACTGTTATGCCGATCCTCTCAGACACACTTAGTTTGCAAATAAAGTATGTAACGTTAGATGAAAATATTGTTAATATAATGCTTAAATAGATAAGAATTGTATTAAAAACTTAAATTGGTTGATTATTTGCTGCACGAGCTCCGATGGAAAGTCACTCCAAGTCGCATAGGGTACATTATACAACCGGCCAAGAGCTTCAGTTATTATCTTTGTAGTGCGATGATTATGTATGAACCTGCAACATAGCAATTACATTAAATAAACAAGAGTAGCTATTATAATTTAGAAAAAATAAAGAATTAATAAATAAATCTTACCCATTGCCATAAGGCCTGATAATCATCCTATGATAACGATCATACCGCACTTCCTCTGGATCATCATCCTCCAATGAATCTGAAGCGTGCGCAGAAGGGGAGGCATGTGGCTCAGCGCTACTATCCCGAAGCCGAAGTCTAGAAATGCTAGGAGACGAACTCTGTAGAGAGGAATATGGGGTCGATAATGAAGATGGATGCGATCCGCACCCCTGTATCGATTTAGACCTCCGTTGCGATCCAGACCACTATTGCAATCCGACTGGCTGAAATCCAGATGGATGCGATCCAGCTGGTGATGAAGAAAATGGAGTAGATGACGAGCGTACCACACGGACCTGTGACTGCTGACTCGGTGGACCCATGTAACTACATTCAAGATCATATGGAGGAAGCGAGGTATAGACCTGTGGCGAAGAATGGTAAGAATACTGCTGAGAGGGCGAATGGTAGGTAGTCTGATGAGTAGATGGATGTGGTGGAATAGATGTATGCCTAGAATTTTTCTGCTGGCCATCAGCAGCAGAGGCATGAAAGTGTGGAGTGGAAGGAAGCGAGGGTCTATCACCATCATCATGATCAATAGGCCTCTTATCCTTCCTAGACCTACCTCGACCCCTACCGGTCATCTACATCAATTAAAGAAAATGTTAGAATTGAAAAACTAAATCTATATAAGTTGAGAGCTCTTGAAAAAAATAATATGCTATTCATCTTTGATGTATACTTCCTCATTTGAAAATTCTTCCTCTTCACTTCTTTCATTTTCATTAGGTGATTCTACATCCTCATTTTCTATGATTGTTATTTCCTCCATATCAACTTCTTTTAATATGCGTTGAGGATGCTCCAAGTCATTTTCTAACTGATCATCCACCATTTGGTTAACACTTGAGGTATCGTTTTGGTAAGAAACATCTAGCACATTCTCAACTTCCACCCTACCAACAGGCTTAGTTTTGATTACAACCAACCAATCAGCCTTATCCCTCCGCAACGGATATGGAGCATAGTACACTTGCCTAACTTTTTCTGCAATTATAAAAGGATCATAGTGATCATACTCCCTATTTTTATTAACCTCAATTATGTTGTACTGCGAGTGTACATTTTTACCTCATATAGGTATTGGGTCGAACCACTTGCATCGGAAAAGTATGACCTTCTTATTTAGCCAACCTGAATATGAAAATTCTAGAATCTCTTTAATCACACCATAATAATCATTTTTCCCATCCTGGTTGCCGTCACCACCTTTGACACACACCCCACTGTTAAGTTTTTTTTTATACTTGGAGCATTCCCTGGTGTGAAATTTGTAACCATTCATACAATACTTAGACATAGTTGTAACAGTAGCTGCAGGTCCCCAAGATATATCTTTTAAAAATTGATTAACACCGTTGTTTGGATTATTGACCTACATGTAGTGTTAAATAAATCACAAGTGAGCAAGTATATTCACAAGTGACCAAGTATCTATATTCACATGTGAGAAAGTATGTAAGATTCACTTACACACTTTTTAAACCATGCCTCAAATGTAGAAGATACAACATCATGGCCAAATTGACACACGAAGTCACTGAGCGACACATTGAAAATTATTTTTTAGTTGCATCAACCAAATTAAATAGTATTCCATGTAAATTAATATTACGTCAACACTCACTTAAGAAAGGGTTGAACTTCCGGATAATTTAGCAACACATGATTTGAAGCTGATTTGTACTCCATACTACTTAGGCCCCTTTTTGTTTGATCTTTAGAACCTCGGCCTGGTTGATTGAATATGGACATTGGTGGATATAATGGATCAATCTCAATCACGACATTATGCCTATTGGGCCTATTTCTAGCACATGTCACATGACTATTGAAGTAGTAAGAACAAAAATTGGCAGTTTCTTTTGCAAGATAAGCTTCGCATATGGATCCTTCAATCATATTCCTCTGTTTAACAAATCGTTTACAATTGCCGATAGTCCTGCACATTGTCATATTAGAAGATAATGTTAAAGAAAATTATAAGAATAAATCAAGGTTTGATCATTACCTCTCGAATGGATACATCCACCTGCATTAAACCGGCCCTCCAAGTCGCGTCTCGTGTACAAGGTGAATTGGAAGGTGTTCCATCATATCAAAGAAACCACATGGAAAAATTCTTTCCAGCTTATTACTGATTACATGAATGTTCCTATTCATTTGAAATAGGTTTTCTTCCCTTAATGTGGTAGAACATAAGTCTTTGAAGAACAAACTTATCTCTATTATGGGTTTCCATATATTTTAAGGCAAACCACAAAATGCAATAGAGATTAAGGTTTCCATGCAGATATGATAGTCATGAATTCTTATATGAGTCAGCTTTCCTTCAACCACATCAGCAAATTTTCCCAGGTTCAAAGCAAGCCCTCGGGCATCTTTAGGTTTGTAACCCTGATCACGCCTAACTATGCCTTATAAAAGGTCAAAGCGGTCATTGTCAATATATTCCGGGTATTAAGCCCAGAGTAAAATTCCACTGGGAATTAACCTACCAATCACAATTATCAGACGCACTCAATTCCACGTACTCAACTTCCAAGATATTTTGAATAACAATAGGTTATTTTTCTACTAACTATTACGTTATGAAACTAGATTAACTAAGAGCTAACTTCGAATGGGTTGTAAACAATAATGAGAAGGATCTAAGGTTATGATTTCCCCTATTGACGGAATCCCCTCCTGCTATGTTTCATATAAATTTGCTTAATCGTCTCAATCGATCATGAGCACTCTTCCTACCGTAAATCTCTCCCGAGTAATTATGACAATTTACTAGACATACTCTCCCGAGTTACGCTAGCTTGCCTTTATTACAGCTCACTTAGATCGCACCCAAGGTTTCGTTATCCCTAATACCACCTTTAAACCCTATATTATTGATTCCTCACATACGTCGGGAGTGATGATGTTCAACAACTACCTAAATATGCACTCTCTCCCGAGTAATACATACTAAATAGGCACAGCTAATTGAGGATACTTTCAATTAACTACAACAAGAACGTAGTTGAATAAATAGAGATTAAACTTGGAAAATCTATATTAACATAGCAAGAGTTTCATCCTTCAAAAGGTTCCATCAAAACCTTAGACTAAATGTTTAGCTACTCATAATAAAATAAGATAAAGCGATAAAATAATTCATGATTCTCAAAGTAATGATAAAAGAAGAAGAATGAAAACTCTAATGGTGTCTTGATCTTTCTCCCACTTGTTCTTGCCTCCAAAATAGGTCTAAAACAAGCCTAACTTTGACTTGGGAGAGTGTTGAATTTATATAGGGTTAGGATAAGTTCCCCACAATTTACACTTTGACCCTTGGACTTTCCTGGTTGTCTCCAGGTTGCCCGCGTCCGCAAGCCAACCACAGCGCGACCGCGGTGGATATAATACATTATGTTTTTCACCTTGGTCCACCGCGTTCCAGCTGCGTCCTGACCGCGATCGCGGTGGATTGTTGCCCAGTTTTGCTTCGCCTTTTCTTGATTGTTTTTATTCGAGCGCTTCTAGATTGGTCTTGTATCTACGCATTTGACCCCAAAATACTCTATATCATTCTCCTAACTCGAAATAGCTCCTGCAAAGCATAAAAACCTCAATTAGAGAATTTTATTATAATTTAACACTAAAAACATCAGTAAAGTATGGTTAACTTAGAGCATAAATAGCATCTACATCGCATAATATAGGATACTATCAACACCCTACACTTAAACCGTTGTTAGTCCTCTAGCAACAAAACCATACTCTATAGGCCTAATCATCACAGGGTAACTTCCCCACTCCTCACACCAAGAACAATTAAAACTGGTAGACTACCTCAACATAACACCCAAACCTCAAAACTCTCTCTCTCTCTAGCCACGCAATGTCCCTAACCGGCTTTCTTACTCTCAGTCAGAGGTTCAAACTGACCTTCCTTTCACGAGTCAAGTGCCTACTCACCACAAAGAGACTTATATCATAGTTGTGATAATTCACACACTGAGGAATTCAAACAAGTAAGATTTCGCTCACCCTCCGAAAGAAATTCTCATGCCACATAAAACGCACCATAGGCTTACCCTTAGTGTAATACTCAGCTAATCGAGCTCCTTTAGTCTAGAATCAAGTAGGACTTTACTTGGTTGTATGTACGCTGCGGGACAAGTGGGATATATATATATATATATATATATATATATATATGTGTGTGTGTGTGTGTGTGTGTGTGTGTGTGTGTGTGTGTGTGTGGATATAAGAGTGGCTACACCTCCCTAAGCACTTTAATACATTTTTTCTTCACATTTTAGCCCATACTTTTGTCAAACCATTATTCCACCTTTTCATCATTGTGCTATAACTTTTCACTTCTTTAAGCACACTTTTCAAAAGCCACCACCATTGAAACTTCATTCTTTTTCTTTTCTTTTTTTCTTTATTTTATTTATTTTTTTCAGTCCCAGTGGCTTCTAATATTCATTATGACACCGTGCACCTTTATCGATATTCTCTTAGTTCCACTCAAAAGCCCAACCAACCACCGCACACTTTAACTTTTCCATGTTCGTCACAACTCAAGTGCTTCTAGGAGGTGATAGGGTTCAAAAGATAGTCAATTCAAAAATTGGGTCAGGCTTGTAATGTGGTTTCCAAAGAAAACAAGATTATAGGCTCAAAGGGGTTAACTATGGTATATACAATCAAGTGGGTAGAAATGTATATAAATAGGTTCAACAAAGAAACGCCTATATCATTTTCTAGACCAATTAAGGCTACCATTTCGCTTCGTACACACACAGGGAAAGTTCTAGGCATTGAATGTTAGAAAACAATACATAAAAGTCTCACTTACACATGGCACATGACTCAGTCAGTTCGGATCATCAGACACTCTACTCAAAGTATTTTCAGCCAAATCAGGAACATGAAATTTAAGGCTTTCTTTCTAGAGTCGACTAGTGAGCCTAAGTGTCATGCTAAGGCAATCAATATTCAAGGTACTACGGAGTTCAGGGATCCTATTTCTATTCTTCCCTCGCCCAAGACTTTCTAATCTAAAAATAAAAACTAACTGCACCCGGTTCAAATAGAAACCATTGGAAAATAACCGTGGTTTAAAGAAAAAACAAGGGGAGCTGGTACACTATCTAGCAAAAAAAAATTTTTTTTTTTTTTTTTTTGTTCGACTTAAGACCCTCAAGAGACCCGTCGAGAGGAGTCCGTCTTCGGGCTAAGTCGAATTTAATTAACAACAAATCAAAATACCAAACAAACCAAAATACTACACAATCTATAAAAGTGTAAGACAACAACAACCATCCCCCACCCCATACATAAAAATTTGGCATGTCCCCATGTCAAAGAAATTAAAGCAAAGTAAGGTAAGGGGACTTCCCTGGTGCTTAGTCCTAATCGAAAATGGTGTCAGGATCGAGGTGACACGCTCGACCTAATGCCCGAAGCCAACCCATGATCTTTTTCTCGGACCTAGCACTTTGGGTGCCCAAAGTGTCAACTCGAGCACCCAGATCATTGACTGAAGTGCGTATGCCATCCATATCTTGCTCCAAGGCTGTCATCCGGGTACCCCGGAGGGCCTGTGATGGGCCCGCCTTATAGGTAATCTACACCGGTGGGGCGGCAGCATGCGCAGCTCCCTCATCATCATCATCATCATCATTGAAATCATCATCATCCTCATCAGCCTCCACTCTTTCCCAATTGTGATTTTACTAGCCCTGAATGGGGCTTTTAAGTGCAATTTCCCATCGTAGATGGGGTTTTCATAAACTCGTGAAGCACGACACAGCCTGGTGACCAGGGAAGGGAAGTAGAACCCTTTGCTTGCCTCTGTGGACAGAATGAACATTTCATCTTGAATGATCCGGGCCACGTCAAAATCATGGTGGTTGACAAAACACCAAATCATCGTTGCTCTTGGCGCATTAACATCTGTAGTATTTCTAGATGGTAGCAGACGGCTGTTGATGATCGTTAGCCAACACTTAGCTTCCCAAATGAGAGATCGGGAGTTCAAGGTCATTCTTGGCTTGATCCATATTGGCTCCCTACCAGCGACACAGATTGTTTGAACAATTAGGTTCCATGTGACCAGTGGCCTCTTATAATCTTGGTAGTAGTCTGTATCTCCGGTGAAGACCGGCAACCTGTACACTCGGCGGATGGCCTCAAAAGACACATTCACTGGGGTGTTTCGTACTGTGACTACTCTATCGACATGGTCCGGGCAGTAAGCATAGAATTCCTGGACCATCATAACATTGACCTCTTCCGGCTCATCAAAGAAGACGTCCAGCTAATGTCTCCTCAACTCGTCGTAAATCTGTGGGCATTCAACTCTTAACGCAGCCCTCTCAATGTGCACTTCAGGCACCAGCTTCCTAGCTGATTTTGCATTATATTTATCTTGAGCCGCTTTGGATACAAAGCGGGTGTTGTCAAACTAGCTCGAACTCGCCTGAGCTCGAGCTCGGGATGAACCACTTGACCCACTGGCTGATGCACCTGTGGCACGTCTTTTCCTTGATTGATGCATTGTACCTGAAAAATTAAGGGTTACTATTAGTGAGGGTTTTAGATGTGTGAACCCAGGGTGGTTACTCATACTTCACCACCACTACGGGCACATTAACAAGTATAGCTCAATGGGGCAATTTCACAAACACCTAGTGTGCACTGAATAATGATTTCATAAATTTATCCCCATGTAAGTACAAACCCTCCCCCAAATCAACTACAATCACTACACACACTCCACCCTACCACAATCAACTTCACCACAACAAAATTATGCTCTTTGTACCATGTTTCAGTCATGCCCCAAATTCGAGGGACGCGACCGGCACTCGACCGGGTGACCCCTAGTCAAGCGAACCTGATTTGCCTTTCCCACCAAACGCGTTTCCCCGTGTTTATAACATACATTATTTATGTGAAGCGGTGAGATAAGCTTAAAAGTGCGTGAATACCACATTAAGTCCAGTTTATGCATATTAGATATGCCACTTCCCGATACGGACCACGATTACAAATACATACAACCACTGCCCAAACTACACATATACACCCAGATAGTGTCTACGGAGCCTCTAAGAGTACTAGGAGCTTATACAATACTTTCCGGCAATAAGGCCTCGGCTATACCTTACAATACATAATACACTCAAAAAGGAGAAGGCCTGAACTACACATGGCCCCGAGAGGAAATGGGGCTCACCAGTACGGCTGAAAAGGATGAGGAGAAGGCACCACTAACGGCGAGCTGAGCAACCTGCTATGGACCCAACTACATCCATATAAAAGATGTAGCTCCCCCGGCAAAAGGGACGTTAGTACTGTGTAATAGTACTAGTATGTATAAACAAACTTTATCCGAAGTACAATCAAGCAAATACATAATTAAGGAACAACAATCGAATCAATTAATCAATGCACGTGGAAAGAAACAACCAAAATCAAACAAGATGCACAATCTCTCATTTTTCCCTTTCAACATCATCATATTCAATAGCTCATAGATTTTCATTTCAGTAGTGATAATGATCACATTTCATCCCTATTACCTCGTCCACCCTTATCACCACAACCCATCAACCTTATTACTTCGTGTTGCGGTGCGCAACCCGACCCCGCCTAACAATTTAAATTCATAACAACAACCACAAACAATTACATCACAAGAATCGTCATTTCAAGGAACACAAGTTAATATGAAAAATTTATTTATTTGGGACCAAGGCACCATAATTCTCACCAAGCAGTAATTCATGTACACGGTGTTTCCATAATCGTTCAACTCATTTACATCATTTCACAATTCTCTTTTTCATTACTTTCCACGCACGACTTTTAGCCATTATATACATTCCCACATAGGGGTGTGCATTCGAATCGGTTTATCGATAAATCGAATCGATTATTTGTTATTGATTTATCGATATCGATTTATCGATTTATCGATTTCGATTTCGATTCCGAAAATTTTCTTATCGAGTTATCGATTTCGATTTCGATTTTGTCCACTTCGCTTATCGATTTATCGATAAATCGATAAGAATTTTTTTTTTTTTAACCGTGGTTTGCTTTACCCTAACTTATTATTTCCATTTCCTCTACCCTTATTATTTTCTAATTTCCCCTACCCTATTATTTCCTTTCCTTTTCACGACTTCACACCGCTTCTGCCTCAAGATTTTCCCCTACGGCCCTACCCTCCTGCCCTTTTAGAGCTGAACTGTTGAAGCCTCAAATTTTCTTCACTCAAAATTCCTCCTTTCTCGATTTCTTCCACAGTAAGTTGATTGTAATTTGGTAGAAGTTCTTTTGGTCAGTTAGGTAAGGAGCTGAAGAATAATTAATCTGCCTGAATTAAATTAATTAATCGTAGTATCATTTGGTATGATACAGTAATGATTAGTCGTCTATCTCTATTATCTATGCACTATTTATACATGTTTTACACATAGTATACAAATATTAAGTAAGGGTACTAAACAAGACAACATCGCTTAGAGCTAGCAAATTTTCTTATTGGTGGAATCCCGCAAATTTTCTTATTGGTGTAATCGATAACCGAATAGATAAGCCCCAAAAATCGATAAATCGAAATCGAAAAAATCGAAACCTTACTGAAACGATAACGATAAGCATATGTAAAAATCGATAATCGATAAGTAATTATCGATAAGGGTCAAAATCGAATCGATAAATCGAATGCACACCCCTATTCCCACACTTGGGCACATCAACAATTTTTCATTCATTAACACATACTTTCATATCGATACCCTCGAGCATTTACAATCTTTGCACATAATAAAACAGGCACATCAAAACACTTTTCACAACCTCATATAGCACGGTAGTATGACAATCGACTAGGACAATCAGAGAATAGAATCTTATGTCTCAACACATTTGAACAATCAATTCACATATTTTCAAACAAGGTACACGTGCCGTATGCTCGGACCCAACAAGAGAATTCTACAAAGGTTAAAGTTAGCCATACATACCTCGAATCGGGATTCTTCCTTAATTTCTATCTCAAATCACCGGGCCTTCTAGCACCTTCAATTTAATTCATAATACGGCACATTTAAACTAAGAATTAGGAATCATGAACATGTCTTGAACTCATTTGAGCTTTCTATCAAACACTAGGTGTTCTTTTTAGATTAAATAACCCTTCTTTAGTGAAAGATTACCCCAACCTATTTTCCTTAACTAGATTATGGTATATTGGGTACATGCATGCAAGGTTGTTAACCCCGACTTTATGAACTATCCTACCCATGTTTCATTTTAACAAAATATGGAAATTTAGGGTTAATGGGGTGGAAGTTTACCTCTTAGAGTGAAGAAAATTGTGTTCTACTTGATTAGTTCCAAGCTTGAGTGATGAAGGAAGACCAATTTGATGAAGTTGGGACTTTCTCTCTCTAGAACCCACTCTTTCCTCTCTCTAATATCTCAGAAAAATGGTTAAAAATGAAGGGAGAGGTGTTTTTAATGAACTGGGGTCGGGTGTTAAAATTAGAAAAATAGAAGCCCGACACAAGAATGCGGTCAGGAATGCGATCGCATTCCTGACATGCGGTCCGCAGAACTGGCCGCATAATGGCCCTCAAGATGGGCCAAAATTCGAAACACACTGGCTAGGTATGCGACCATTGTGCGGTCTGCATACACGTTATGCGATCGCATAATGCGTCGCATAACTTCCCTCCCAAAACCAAAGGCAACAATGTGACAGCTATGCGGTCTGCAGAACTGAAATGCTATCACATATTGGACCGCACAGTTGACCTCAAATGGGGCAGTGATTTGCCCGTGCATGCGACCATTATGCGGTCCGCATACATGTTATGTGATCGCACAGTGCGTCGTATAACACCTACTTTCTGGAAAATTTTATTCTTTAAGTCTCGGGGTACCTTTTACTCAATTTAGGTCCGTTTTAAAAATTTCCACAATAAAAATAACTCGGGGACTCATTCGGCCATTATTTTAAAACGAGAAAATGTTAGGGGTCTTTAGAGTTTCACACCATATCAAGCTAAAAATAAGAAAATTCTAACCTAAAACATGTTACAATTCTACCATTAAAGTACAAAAAGAAGAAAAACAAAAAGAAAACTAAGAGAAAAGAGAGAAATAGGTTAGAGACTTACTTGAAAATGATGAACACGGGTGTGCTTGGAGGATTAGAAGGTAATAAGGAGTTTGGGGAAGGAAGAGAATTGTGGAGATGAAGTTGTGTGTTGGGGGAGATTTTGTGAGAGAGATGAGGAAGAAGGGGAGGCGGTGGGGAGGGAGTTAGAGTGAGAAAGGGAGTGTTGGATGTAGGGGGGGAGGGGGGAGAGGTTAGGTTTAGGTTTAATTAGATTGGAATATAAAAAGAAAAAAATAAATTAAAAAAAATGTTACTTACCTGGGCATCGGTAGAATGCCACAATTCCACCGCAGTCGGTCCGCGCTCGGACCGAGGTCGTGGTGAAATGCGGCAGAACAGGTCTATTCCATCGCGGTCGGTCCGCGCCCCGACCGTGGTCATGGTGAACCCAAAGCAGAACTGGTGCATATTACCGTGGTCCAACCGCGGTCCGACCGCGGTCGCGGTGACGCACTTCCAGAATTTATTTGTTTTTATCACATTTTTTTACCTTTCCGGGGTTGGTTCTTGCCCCCGACTTCTCTAAATATGCACCAATATTCCCCTATACACTAATAATTGGGTTAGTATCATACACATTAAGTACAACAACAAATCAAAAGGGAAAAATAAAATTAAAAACACGGGTTCCCTCCCAAGAAACGCTTGATTTAACGTCGCGACACGACGTAGATGAGCGTATTTAAGGCTCTCTCGACCTATGGGGCTCAGTCAAATGAATCACTGAGACATCCTTAACTTCATCCATGCCCACATATGGTTTTCAACCTGTGCCCATTGACTCTAAATGTGCGAGAGTCATTTTCTGAGGCAATCTCTATAGCACCCGAAGGGAGCACTTCCACCTCACGAAATGGTCCAGACCATCGTGACTTGAGTTTACCCGGAAATGGCCTTAATCTTGAATTATAAAGCAACGCCATGTCTCCAAGTTTGAAATTCCGTTCAACAATATTCTTGTCGTGCAACCTCTTCATTCTTTCTTTGTGTAACCTTGTGCTTTCAAAAGCAAGGTAGCGGAACTTATCTAGTTCGTGCAATTTCGTGACTCTATTCGTTCCCGTAGCTTCTATGTCTAGATTCAATTGTCTCAGCGCCCACCAAGCTCTGTGTTCTAACTCCACTAGAAAGTGACAGGTCTTTCCAAACACCAACTTGTATGGTGACATGCCAATTGGTGTTTTGAAAGCAGTTATATTGGCCTAGAGTGCGTCATCTAATTTTTTCGCCCTATATGTTCTTGTGGCATTCACAGTTTTGGTCAACACACTCTTTATCTCTCTATTTGACACTTCGACCTGCCCACTGGTCTGAGGATAATATGGAGTTGACTCTTTGTGGCGTACATCGTATTTCGCCAGCAATTTTTCAAAGGCTCGATTGCAGAAGTGAGTGCCTCCGTCACTGATTATGGCTCTTGAGGTCCCGAAACGGGTGAATATATTCTTCTTCAAAAACCCAATCACCACCCTTGCATCATTGGTGGGGAGTGTTGCAGCTTCCACCCATTTGGACACATAATCTACAGCAACAAGTATGTACTTATTTCCATAGGAACTGACGAAGGAACCCATGAAGTCTATTCCCCAAACATCGAACACTTCAACCTCCTGAATTGGGTTCATGGGCATCTCATGGCAACGGGAAATTTTCCCGGTTCAATGGCATTCATCACAGCCCTTGACCCATAAATGTGCATCCTTAAACACAGTTGTCCAGTTGAACCCGGTTTTTAGAACTTTCGCGTCCATCCTTACTCCTCCAAAATGTCTGCCTTATGCCGATGCGTGACATGCCTGCAAAACAGAAGATTGATCTATCTCGGGGACACACCTCCGTATCATATTGTCAACACAAATCCGAAACAGATAAGTTTCATCCCAGTAATACATGCGGCAGTCACAAATAATTTTTTTTCTTTTGGACAGAAGAAAAGCCATAGGGAGCTATACCGCTTGCCAGGTAGTTTGCAATGTCTGCATACCATGGCACTTCCTCATGGCTTGTGGCGAGTAGCTGCTCGTATGGAAAGGTTTCCAAAAATCCTCTACCTCAACTGATTTTTCGGCTCCTTCCATTCGCGATAAGTGATCAGCGACCTGATTTTTCATGCCCTTATAGTCACGAATTTCCAAGTCGAACTCTTGCAGCAGCAGCACCCAACGAATCAGGTGCGGTTTTTGATTCCTTCTTTTCGATCAGGTACCTGAGAGCAGCATGATCAGTATATACAATTACCTCTGAGCCAATCAAGTACAATCTGAACGTGTCAAATGCGAACACTACAATCAACATCTCTTTCTCTGTTACAGTGTAGTTCAACTGCGCTCCACTCAACGTTCTACTTGCGTAGTAAATTGGGTGCATTATTTTATCCTTCAGATTTCCTAACACTACTCCAACTATGTAGTCACTTGCGTCACACATTAGATCGAATGGTTGCTCGCAGTCGAGGGAAACAATAATGGATGTTGTGACTAGTTTCTTCTTCAATTCCTCGAATGCTACCCTGCAATAATCAGAAAAAACAAAGGAGTGATCCTTTTCTATCAATTTACACAGAGGGTTAGCAAATTTTGAAAAGTCCTTTATGAATCTCCGGTAAAAACCGGCATACCTGAGGAAGCTCCTGATTGCTTTGACTGATGTGGGAGGTGGAACCTTTGCTATCACATCAACTTTCGCACGATCCGCCTCAATGCCCTTGCTTGATACTAGGTGTCCCAAGACTATACCTTCTTGTACCATGAAATGGAACTTTTCCCAGTTAAGTACCAGGTTAGTCTCAATGCACCTTTTCAAAACTCTGGTCAGATTTTTAAGTCACTCATCGAATGAGTTTCCCACCACTAAGAAATCATCCATGAACACCTCCATTATGTCTTCTACCATGTCTGTGAATATGGCCATCATGCACCTTTGGAATGTGGCTGGTGTGTTGCATAGGCAAAAGGGCATCCTCCAGAAAGCAAAGATCACATAAGGGCATGTGAATGAGGTCTTCTCTCTGTCCTCTAGTGCGATGGAGATCTGATTGTATCCTGAGTACCCATCCAGAAAACAGAAGCGGGACCTCCCTGCCAGTATCTCAAGCATCTGATCAATGAAGGGAAGTGGGAAGTGGTCTTTTGGGTGGCTAAGTTGAGCTTCCTATAATCCATGCAAATTCTCCAGCCTGTGACGGTTCATGTAGAGATCAGTTCATTTTTATCATTTTTCACCACCGTCATTCCACCCCTCTTAGGAACACATTGCACTGGGTTAACCCAGTTGCTGTCAGAGATGGGGAAGATGATTCCCGCATCTAACCACTTAATGACTTCTTTCTTCACCACTTCCTTCATATTGGGTACAGCCTTCTTGTGTTCTCTGGAAGGTTTGTGCCCATCTTCCAGCAGAATTTTATGCATACAAAATGCCGGGTTGATGCCCTTAATATCTGCTATGGTCCACCCAATGGCAGTCTTGCACTCTGTCAGTACCTGCAAAAGTTGTTTTGCCTGCACATCTAACAAACTAGATTAGATAATAACAGGTAATGTAGAGTTAGGTCGTAAGAATGCATACTTGAGATGGGCGGGCAGTAGATTCAACTCAAGCTTTGGTGGTTCTTCTATGGATGGCTTGGATGGAGGAGTTTCCCTTTTCTCTAAGTATAGGGGCTCGAATTCGAGTGATCTCTTCCAAAAATCTTTGCCCTCAAGATCAAGCACCCATTCCGCCAATTATTCACCATTCACCTCATCTAAATTCATCAGACATGCAGCTATAGGGTCCTCAATGTTTAAGGTCTCATCATCCTCTTCCAGGATTACATTCACGACATCAATTAAAGAATAATTGGTGAATTCACTTGGTCGCCTCATATATTTCTGCACGTTGAACATTATCTCTTTGTCATTTAACCTCATCTTGAGCTCTCTAGTTTTGCAGTCAATCAAAGCTCGCCCTGTGGCCAAGAATGGCCTTCCCAAAATTATGGGAATTTCTTTATCCACCCTACAGTCCATAATTACAAAGTCTGTAGGGAACACAAATTTCCCTACCTGTACCAACACGTCGTCAAGAATACTTGAGGGCCTCTCTACAGTTCTGTCATCCAGCTGCAACAACATAGACGTGGGTCTAGCTCGTCTAATCCCAAGCCTTTTATAGATAGCTAGGGCATAAGATTTATGCTTGCCCCTAAATCACAAAGTGCCTTGGCAAAAGCAAAGTTACCTATGGTGCAGGGAATTGTGAAACTCCCTGGGTCTGATAATTTCTCAACAACGGGTCTTGTTACAACAGCACTGCATGTCTGAGTTAGAGTCACTATGACCAAGTCTTGGAAATAGAACTTGGGGGACATCAAGTCCTTCATCATTTTTGCATAACCAGGAATTTCTTTTAAAGAATCAATCAATGGAATATTTACCTGAATTTGCTTCAACATGTCCAAGAACTTCTTGTACTGCTCATCTTTTTGATATTTGGCTAGTCTTTGTGGGAATGGTGCTGGAGGTCGCTTCTTTTCTGTGATTTGGGCTTTCTCTTTTTCAGGCGTTGCCTCCAATACTGGTTCATGTGTTGTCTCAGCTTCTTTCTCAGCCTCATTTTGTTTGTTGTCATCTTCCTGTGCATGTTGCATTGTCACCTCAGTCAATCCTGTTGAGTGATCTAGCTCAATGGACACTGGCACAAGTGTCTCAACAGGTCTGCTTTCTCGAGCCCTCTCTTGCTCCAAGTCCATGTCTCTACCATTACGTAGACTCACTGCCATTAGCTGCTTGGGGCCATGATCTTTTGGATTTTTCTGGGTGTCTGCAGGCAACGTTCCATGAGGACGATGATTCAGTGACATCGAAATTTGACCCATTTGGACCTCAATATATTTTTGATAGCTGACTCGTGTGAATCTACTCTTTCACTTATTTTTGCATTAGACCCAATCACCTACTGCATCATTGCCTCGAGCCTAGTGAACCTGTCTTCCTATCTCCCATTATGTTGCTGTTGAGGTGGATGATACCCCTGCTGCTGATTCTGGTTGTGATAGCTCTGTGGCCTTTGGTAAGGTGCCATATTACACTGTGTTCGCATGGTCCCCATGTTACCGTGATTATGCTGTTGCTGGGCTGGCCTGTATTGCTGATTTTGTTGCCCCCAATTCTGACCACCTGGTCTCTGCCCCCAATAGTTGGACACATAATTCATGTCCTCAAGATAGTGTTGGTGATCCCCCTCAGCGCTCCACTGGTTACCAACTGGCTGACTGGTGCGAGATGTACAAAAGCCCCCATTAGTTGTATCAACTATGTGCACCTGTTGTTTCTAACCTGACTCTTCCACCTTTTTTGGTGAGGATGCTCATTTGTGTCATTAATGTGGCCATATTTTCAGTAAGAGAGTTAACTAGATCTAACGCCACTGAGTGGACCATGGGAGTGATGGGTGCGTTTCTGTTTGTCCACCCTGAGTTTTGGGACATCTTGTCAAGCAAGATCTTGCTCTCTCTGAACGTTTTACTCAGGAATGCACCACCAGCTGAAGCATCAACATTAGCTTTTACATTGTCTGCCAGACCCATGTAAAATCTCTACCCCAACATCTGCTCAGGAATACCATGGTGTGGACATACAACCAACAGCCCTTTAAACCTTTCCCACGTCTCTTGAAATGTTTATGTTGGGTTTTGTCTGAAGTTCAAGGTCTCATCAATTTGTTGAGCATTCTTGTTGGGTGGATGAAATTTGTTCACAAATTGCTTTACCAACTCCTCCCAAGTATTTATGGAATTGATGAGGAGTGAATTTAGCCAAGTCTGGGTTGCTCTTGTCACGGAGAATGGAAACAACAACATCTTTATTGCTTCCGGAGTCACGTTGTGTTGTCTTTGTGTTTGGCATATTGACAGGAAATTCTTCAAGTGCTGTTGGGGATCTTCAATGTATGACCCCGAGAATAGTCCATTGTTTTGTAACATATGCAGCATATTGTTTGTGATTTGGAATGGATCTGCATGTATCTGCGAGACTACTATTGTTGTGGCCAAATTGTCTGTCGCGGGTTGTGCCCAATCATATAAAGCAGCCTCTGGCATAAGAGGCTCCCCTACCTGCGTATTTGGGTCTTCCATGCCATCCCCAATATTTCTGTTGTTCACCAGATCTTCCATGTCTAGTTCAAATTGTTCAGTTGAGTTTTGTTGTTTGCTTTTCCGGTTGTCCCGATTCAAGGCCTTGAAAATTTTCTCGGGATATGATAATGCTTCAAACACTTCACCAGTTCTCGCTGAGTTTCTAGGCATACACCTGTAACCACCAAGTTTGCAAACGTTAAAATTCAATGTATTGATTGAAAGTGAAGAAAATTGACTACACTAACAATTTTTGTACTTCTTTCAAGTATAATCGATAACACCGTTAATTCCCCGGCAACGGCGCCAAAATTTGACCACGCCCAACTATGCCTTATAAAAGGACAAAGCGGTCTTTGGCAATATATTCTGGGTATTAAGCCCAGAGTCAAATCCCATATGGAATTAACCTACCAATCACAGTTATCAGACGCACTCAATTCCACGTACTCAACTTCCAAGATATTTTGAATAACAATAGGTTGTTTCTCTACTAACTATTATGTTATGAAACTAGATTAACTAAGAGCTAACTACGAATGAGTTGTAAACAATAATGAAAAGGATCTAAGGTTATGATTTCCCCTATTGATGGAATCCCCTCGTGCTATGTTTCATATAAATTCGCCTAATTGTATTTATCGATCATGAGCACTCTTCCTACCATAAATCTCTCCCGAGTAATTACGACAATTTACTAGACATACCCTCCCGAGTTACGCTATCTTGATTTTATTACAGCTCACTTAGATCGCACCCAAGGTTTTGTTATCCCTAATCCCACCTTTAAACCCTAGGTTATTGATTCCTCACATACGTCGGGAGTGATGATGTTCAACAACTACCTAAATATGCACCCTCTCCTGAGTAATACATACTAAATAGGTACAGCTAATTGAGGATCCTTTCAATTAACTACAACAACAACGTAGTTGAACAAATAGAGATTAAACTTGGCAAATCTATATTAACATAGCAAGAGTTTCATCCTTCAACAGGTTCCATCAAAACCTTAGACTAAATGTTTAGCTACTCATAATAAAACAATATAAAGCGATAAAATAATTCATGATTCTCAAAGTACTGATAAAAGAAGAAGAATGAAAACTCTAATGGTGTCTTGATCTTTCTCCCACTTGTTCTTGCCTCCAAAATAGGTCTAAACCAAACTTAACCTTGACTTGGGCGAGTTTGTTGAGTTTATATTGGGTTAGGATAAGTTCCCCACAATTTACACTTTGACCTCCGGACTTTCCTAGCTGTCTCCAGGTCGCTCGCGTCCGCGAGCCAACCGCTGTGCGACCGTGGTGGATATAATACATTTTGTTTTTCTCCTTGGTCCACCGTGTTCCAGCCGCGTCCCGACCGCGGTCGCGGTGGATTGTTGCCCAGTTTTTATTTGCCTTTTCTTGCTTGTTTTATTCGAGCGCTTCTTGATTGGCCTTGTATCTACGCATTTGACCCCAAAACATTCTATATCATCCTCCTAACTCGGAGTAGCTCATGCAAAGCATAAAAATCTCAATTAGAGCATTTTGTTATCATTTAATACTTAAAACATCAGTAAAGTATGGTCAACTTAGAGCATAAATAGCATCCACATTACATAATATAGGCTACTATCAAACCCACTCACAAATCTATCTTCTTTGTTCCAAAGTGAATGTGTAGCTGGGCTTGGGCTTGAACACCTTATCATTGTTCGCAGACTGCAAATGTAATACAGGCCGCCTGCAATATTCTTGTAAGCCCAGTCTAGCTTTCGGGTTATCTTTTGGTCTTATTCTTATCATTCATCACTATGTTGAGAAAATTGTCAAAATAGTTCTTCTCAATATGCATGACATCAAGATTGTGTCGGAGAAGATTATCTTTCCAATATGGCAACTCCCAGAATATGCTTTGTTTTATCCAGTTATGAGTAACACCATATCCAGGAAATCTGGAAGGTGGGGCCTCGGTAACTTTAATGAAGTTCTGAACCCTCTCCAAAATTTTCTCACCGGACAAAATTGGAGGTGGAAAATAATGTTCAATTGTATTCTTTTTGAATGCGTTCTTCATCATTCTGAACTCATGATCAACTGGAAAGAACTGACGATGATAATCAAACCATGACTGCTTTCGGCCATGTCTTAAAGTGAAAGTTTTTACCATTTTCCATGCAGTAGGGACATGCTAACTTTCCAGCAGTCATCTACCCAGACAACATTCCATACGCAGGAAAATCATTAACGGTCCACATTAAGTTAGCACGCAAGTTAAAATTTTGCTTCGTTGATATGTCATATATCTCAACACCATCATACCACAAATGTTTTAGATCATCAATCAGAGGTTGCAAATATATATCAATCAAACTCTTTGGATTGCGGGGACCGGGAATAACACAATTTAGAAAAGTATATGGACTAGGCATACACATTTCAGGCGGAAGGTTATATGGCGTAATAAAGACTGGCCAGCATGAATATGGTGTTGCAGAAATAGAAAATGGCATGAAACCATCATTACACAAACCCAACCGAACATTCCTCGGTTCACTAGCATAATCCGGATACGTCCTATCAAAATGCTTCCAAGCTTCCCCATCTGAAGGATGACACATAACATCGAGAGGCCTTCTATTTTCATAGTGCCATTTCATATGAGGAGTGAAACTCATCGATGCGTACAACCTCTTTAATCTAGGAATAAGAGGTAAATAATGCATCTACTTCACAACAACATTCTTCCCGCTGGAAACCCGCTTAAAACGAGGTTTTTAACAAAATTTACAACTTTCTAAATCTGCATCACCCTTATAATACAACATGCAACCATCTTCACAACAATCAATTCTCATAGACGAGAGTCCTAACTTAGAAACCAATCTTTTAGCCTTATAGAAATCTTCGGGTATGTTAAAAGTTGGGTAAACTAGTTCACTCATAAGGCCAATGAAAGAATTCAATCCCGCTTGAGAAATATTGTTATATGATTTGATACTTAATAATCTAACCGCAACAGACAACTGAGAGTGTGTACTCCCTTCTCTTAGTGGACGACTAGCGGCCTCTAACTGTTCATAAAAATATTTGCCTCTTCATTAAGAGGTTGTTCAACACTTTCATGGGTTTCAAAATCGAATTGCATCCCAAAAACATCAGCAACCATTTCATGGTATCTAGGATGTTGAACGTTATTCTCCACCGACCTACTACTTTCCCCAACAACTACATTATGAAATACACCATCAGCACCATCAACTTCTCCATGACTAGTCCACACAAAATAATTATCCATAAACCCCTTTCTATAAAGATGAGTCGTAACATCCTCCGAACCCAAAAAATGCAAACACTTGCACTTCGTACAAGGACACCTAATAATCCCTCCAATCCGAAACGGTTCAAGTGACACTGCATGCCTAATAAATTCCTTAACCCCTTCTATAAATTCCTCTCTCAAAAGCCAACGATTCGGATAATTCCTATTATACATCCAACTACGATATTTCATTTACATAAAGAACAAATAAAAATTACATGTTATTCTAATCATAATTCAAATTAATTTGTAGAATTAAGTTACATAATAAGCTTTAGTTACAAAGTACAACATTTACTTATTAGAATATTGAATTAGTTAAGCCATTCAATTAGCTAATTAAGCAAGTACCTTACATGATATCATAAACAAAATCAATTAGAGTAAACCTTAAAACTAAATAATTATAATCAATAGAAATAATCCCAAAATCCTAAATTGTAAACCCTAGTTTATACAATTGAAAGAACTTAAATAACTAAAATTAACAAATATAGATAACTAACCTTCAAAGAGAGGAGAGGGGTATGATTTAAGGTAGTTCGTTATTTATATCTTAAGTTCATAATTTCATAATTTCAAGTAGTTCATAACTTATACCTTAAATTAAAAAAAAAATTAAAAAATTGTAATTTAGGTAGTTCAATTCTATACCTAAATCTAATGTAGTTCAAAAATCCCATTTAGTCACATAAATCCTAAATAGACAAAAGTCCTAAAAAATTGCATAAACTTATATTCTGAAAATTAAAATTAAAAAGCTAATAAGGTAGATTACTAACTCTTAACAATGGCGGCGCAGCAATGGAGCAATGGCGGAACAACGACGGAGGAACGGCGAAACAGTGGAGGCTTAGGCGCGGGATGGAGGCGCGGCAAGGGGCTTTGGGGGTGGGTGACTTGATTTTGGGTGGAATTAGGCCAAAAATCGGTGGGGAAGGTAAGTGGAGAAGAGATAGAAGAGAGAGAGTGAAAAAGATAAAAATGGGAAGAAACCCTTCTAGTGTGGTCTAATTAACATATTTCTGACCGATTTTGGTCGGAAATGTTAAACAAATATTTGACCGTTTGACCTCACAAATACCGACCGAATTCGGTCGGTATTTCTGTTTTAAAATTTTGAAATATTAATTAATTTAATGACTAAACTGACCGACTTCAGTCTGTTTTTATTTAATTTATATAAATAAATTTTAACTAAATAATATTTAATACTTAATTGATATATATGTGTGTGTGCGCGCGTGGGTATATGTTTTTTTTAAATACTTTTGTATGGAGATTATATCCTATCGTTGTATGTATATATACATATATGTATTAAAAGATATATTATACTATATACACGTCTTATAACGATTATAGCTTTTATATATATATATATATATATACTATACTATACACTTAGTATATATAGCATACTCGAATGCTATATTAAATCACACAATTGGAGAATATAGTATTTTAAATAAGTTACCGACTGACTAAAGTAATTGGATACAACAACTATATCAATTAAACTATATAGCATGTTGGATACAATGGCTATATCAACTAAACTCGATAATTTACACTTACATACATATGACTAGCGTTGATGATTTACTCCCAACTGTTCATACTTGAATGCTTGATCGGTGACTAAATAAGAAACTACTGATTGGAGTTTAAGTGACAAGATGCTCAAGTATAATGAGTGACTAGATGCTCCAAGATGTGTAAAATCGACACAGTCTTGAATGTTTTATTCTCGACCACCTTCTTGGTACTTTACTCGGATACTTCATCGGTGGATCAATTGAAAATTCAATTATGCTATATATATATATAATATTTATATAAACGATAAAAATAAAATAGTAAGATTTTATAATAAACAATAAAAATAAAATAATAAGATTTTCGTAGAAAATGCACGTAAAAAATTAACGATGGTAAATAAGGTAAAATTCTGCGGTAAAAATATTTTTTGTGTAACTCTTATGTTGTAAAATCCTACTCGGTACTCTCCCTCTCCTAATCTGTAGAAATGGTATTATGTTGCTATCAATATTATGAACTGAGAATTATTACCCCTTCTATATTCTTTTTTTTTATCCTCTGTTCATCTCTTCTTCCTAGCTTTTTAAAGAAGTAAAATCTTTTCTTAACACTTTTTTCTTTAACCTCACCTTGGCCACAGTTAAATATATATACCCATTTGATCACCCTTGTGATAATTTGTTGGGTTTAGCTTTAATCGGTATCTCCTAGGAATTTATAGGTTAATCCATCAAAATTGTTAAGAGGCTGGAAAGAGAACCATATACTAAGAGTGATTTCTAGAATATTCACAAGCTAGCATAAATACATATATAAACATAAAGCTGTAAAAACAGGGGTAATATCCAGAAATATAATTTAGATAAAAACAGTAACTTTCATGTTTATAGGAAAGGGATTTCCCTTTCGGGAAATCCGAAAAACTTTACTGAGCTTGAGAATTAAAAACTTTCACTCTGAAGCATAAAATTTTATTTATTTTACAACCTTGATATAAGAACTACTAAGGAATACATAACTTAGATATGTGGTATAATACAGGGTTTTTTGGATGTTGGGTGATGAAAGGAAGAAGGGGGTATTGGAGCTTTTTTCTTGAGAGAGATGTTGCTGATATTGTTCTTGTTGTTGTGTCTTCCTTATTCATTCTTGCTCTTTATATAGTCAAGTCTTTGAAACGGATTTTTTAGTGGATTTAAAACATCTTCAGAAATCTTTATTTTCTAGCCTTGTCGGGTACTTCACTAAGCCCCATCGTCACATGGCTTGAGCAGAGATTCCTTTTTATTTTTCAAATATGTAATTATTTTTTTCACTTCAAAGACCTCAATGTCTTCTCAACACTACTTTATGTCATTCTTAGTTGCATTATTGCTACTTTTTTCTTTTTCCTCTTTTGTCTTGTTCTTCCCAGTATTGCTGACTACTTTGATTCTTCAGTATTCGGATTAATTCTCATGTTTACTTATACGTATCAAGAATTCTTTTTCTACGTATCAAGATTGTGTAGGGCCATTGAGTCAAAACTCATTCCCGAATCATCATCTGGGTCTTGAGCATCTTGATAGTTTAAGTTTTCATCTTCATAATTGTCTTCGTCTTTTGATTTTTTTGGACTAGGATTTTCACCCATATATTTATCCTGCTTTTCTTTTTCTTGGAAGAATTTTTCTAGCGTCTGTTTAACTATTTCTTCAATTTTCTCATTTTTTTTCTTTTTTGAACTCATGCTTTTCCTTTTTAATGCTTCTCCTTGTATCAATGTTCTGGGTAGTCTCCGTCTTAATGAGCTTGATGATCCTTCATCTTCACTTTTTGGCAAAGTGACAGCCATAAACGGATTTGATAAGTCTTTACTCGCTACCGTTTGAACCGGACTAGCTGTATCTCTATCCGATACAATGGATCATGTTACATTCATTGGGGAATGTACACCCTTCTTATCCATTTTTTCTTGAGATAGAGAACTCATTTCCTGGTCCTGTTGTGGAATGACCTGTGTCTGGGATTGTAGCAATTCGAATTTTACCGCTTGTATTTATGTTCTAATGTCTTCACTTGCTCCATTAGTCTTGATTTTTCTTGTGTCAAGATTTCACTCTTCTGGTTCAGTTCTTGAAGGCTTCAGTCATTGAAGAGCAGTGATCACAGAAAATTATTTTATCTTTGTCTTGTTAGATATTACATTGTGGGATTTTTTCTGAGTGCTAGGGAAATATAATATTGGTCCTAATACACCTCGTGCATAGTCCAATGCTTCAGTAAAGTCATTAAAGCCTTTGAAAAGGGGGTTTTCCAAATCTTTAATAGAATCTAGTACCTTTAACCATGTCTGAAAAATAATATTTGTCTTACCATGTATAACTACATAATACTTAAATATTTTTCTTGATTTTTGTCTGTAAAATATTGGCATAAAACATTTATGGTTGCTATAAAATATTTAGTGTTTTTTTGATTATATGATATCCATAAATTATTGATCAAACACCTCTGTGGTCTATCTATGACGCATTCTGGTAAAATTCTAAATGACAAGTTCGATGGAGGAAAAAATATTAAGTTATGTTTTCCGAAATTTATTCTTTCCATACTATTCTGTTCTACTAGAGATTGTGGCTTAAATTGAAGATTACCTAACATTGTCTGAAAATATCTATCTGAGGGTGAGACCTGAACGCCCTTTCCCTTGTCTTCATTCTTGAGAGTTGTTGGTCTCATGCTGTAAAGGTATAACATATTCATTAGTTGACCGTAATTTTTAACCTACTTAACTGATCTGCTAAGTTATTATCTTTTCCTTTGATATGTTCAAATATGAGGTTATAAATTGATATAGTATTAATGAAATTTAACCATCTTCTTCTACTGCTATTTTTTCGTTTATTTTTTGGTGAAACTTAACTATGGCTTCACAGTCAGTTCTTATTAATATTTCTTGTTTGTTTAATATATATAATCTGAAACTATTTAGCCCATATATCACAGCTAATATTTTTGTGTCTATACTACTCATATTTTCTTTTTCTTTATATTTACCATTTTGATAAGCACATATTTTTTCTGTACTTTTATCACTATACTTATTGGGTTTGGCTTTTAAGACCGCTCCCCATCCTTCAAAACTTCCATCTTTTTCTATAATTAAGTAATCTGATTCTAATGGCATGTTTAAATCAGGAATATTTTTTATTTTTTCCTTAATTTTTTGTATTGATTTTATATTTCCAGTAGTAAAATGTCTTTGTCCTGTAGAGCCTGTCTTAGCATATAGAGGTCCTGCTATTTTTCCTAGATCCTTTATAAAATTTCTTGCATAATTTACTATACCTAGGAACCTTTGTAATTCTTTAATATTGTCTAATTTATCTGGCATCTCTAAAGCCTTTTTAGCAATATGAGGTTGTAATTTAATTTTTCTATCTCCTAAAACGATTCCTAGAAAATTTATATGATTTTTACATAATTCCATCTTCTTTTTACTAATTATTATTCTATTATCTACAAATAATCTAAATATTGTCTGTAGATGTTCTTTAATATCTTTACTAAATATTAATATATCATCGACATATACTAGAACAAATCTTTTATATTCTCCAAATATATTATCCATTTT
>ML305437.1:0-12070 GCA_005239505.1 Nicotiana paniculata | reverse complement strand
GGGGGGGGGGGGGGGGGTAGGACACACATAAGAGTAGGTACACAACAGACAGATTTTCACATAAGTCATAACCAGAGAAGTCCTAACAGACTTACCCAGAACTTAACAACCACAGAAGTAGTTTTTCCACGAAGAGGTTCATGCCAGGAATCAACAGAATCATATTGAGGGGTACTAAGGGGGTAACATGCTGAGTTTAAGAGAGAGGGTACAATTTAAGAATCATACTAGTAAAGAAATAAGTAGACATGCTAATTACAAGGTAAACAACAAAACCATAAGTAAAAGCATAATATAAATAAGATGAATTGAAATACCAAGAGAAGCATGTTGTTTTTAAGACTTTAAACTTAATTGAGGACATACCAGTTAAGAGAGAATAAGCACAGAATGAAGAGCAAGAGAGTACAATACTTAGTATTGGCTTGCAACCGACTGAGAGTAGCAAATAACTAGAAAGAAGAGCTAGAGAGAGGATGTGTGTGTGTGTGTGTGTGTGTGAGGGTTTAGAACAATGTCTCTGTTCATTTTTTGATAATGAAAGAGCAGAGGTACTTATAGTTTTGAAAATAGGCAGAAGAGTATGGTAACAAATAACAGTTCACCCCAATTATAGAAGTATATTACAGTTAGAATCCAATTAATACAAGTACTCCCTTTAATTAAGGAGCAAATGTTCAAACGGATAAAAACAGTGATAAACAAGGAAAAGAATCAATTGAGGAAATTATTTTACCACATAAGGAGTAGTAAAAGTATATAGCACTCAATCAAGACTGAATACAGAATCTACCAATTAAGGAAAGTGTATAAGAATTAATTGACAGCAGGTTTATTCATAAAAATAAGGCAAGAGATGATTCAGATTCTAAAAATCAGTGAGGAAATCTTCAAATCATAGGAAATCAGTGTTACTCAAAGGAAAATACCACCATTTTAAGGAAATATTCGAAAATCAGGAAATCAGTATTACTCAAAGAAAAATACTCGAAAATCAGTAAAGAGTATGGTGTAAAAATCACTAAAGCATTAATCATACTTATTCAGAGATTCAAAAATGGTAAAACTATACTGGAATAACACATATCAAGCAAAAATCAGAAACCCTAATCAATAATTATAGAGAATGAAATCACAAAACACATAGAGTATACACGAAGCACGGTAGTCATGCTAGAATAGGTAAACAACATTGCAAAATAAACTCAGATTCACATATTGAACCCAGAAATTTGGTGCTCTTTTATCAAAATGAATCAAACAAAAAGAGAACGGCTCAAATAATGCTTAAACACGATAAAATCACAAAAATAATACTAAGAAACTAGAGGAAGAACCGTTTTAAAAAGAATCTTGAAACCCTAGTTTTGAGAAGTGAAGAGTCGTTTCAGAAAACAAGAAGATCTTTGAGGAAAACATGGAAAAACCTCAGAATACGTATAGATCTGTGACAGATCTAAAAGGATTGGGAGGTTTAAAGTTAGAGTTTCCAAAGAGAACCCAGAAAGCATAAGAGAATAACTCGAAATTGCCGGTTTTAACCAGAAAGTGTAAAGATCTTACTCGGACGGCCATGAGAGGCCGGAAAAATGGAATGAGATAGTAGAGGTTAGTGGACTGCCTCTGGTTCACTTGAAGGCCTCAAAACAGTGACACACGTTCAAGGGGGGAGACATAAGGCTGGTAGGTGGTTGAATCACCAAAGATTCTGGCAAGGCGATGGTCGGAGAAGGGTCAGGTCCACTGGAGGGAGTTGAAGGGACGAGAGAGAGTTGAGAGAGACGGCTCAGAAGTGAGAGGGAGAGAATGAGAGACGGAGGGGGGGAGGGGGTAGTCTTAGGTTAATTATGGTAATAGGCGATCTGGACCGTATTGAAATTAATCAGCGGTTCAGATTAAACAGGTACTTGGGCCGGGTAGGATAGTGTATTGGGCTTGGGGGTCTGGGCTAGTTTAATTGGGTTAGGGACCATGATTAATTAGGCTGGAATTTAAATAAAGAATGGCTATTTGCTAAATACCCATTAAAATTAGATAAATAATTAATAACAATAGCTAATAATCATATAAAATGAAATTAAGGCTAAATAGGTGAATTAAGGTAATTAATTAATATAGAAAATATAAAATGAATAATTATTGATTTAAATGGCATAAAATGTATAACTAGGCTATAATTGCAAATTTATTATAATTATAGTCAAATAATGCCAAATTGGCTAATTTGTGAAATAATTAAATACTAATAAGATTAAAAAATGATATATTGAGCTGAAAAATATTTTGAAATTATTTATAATACGATTTATGAATAATTATTGAATATAAAAATACGGAATAAATTGGAAAAGAATTTAATAAAAATATGAAAAATTACAGAAAAATATTAGTTATTATAAAGAGTGATTTTGAAGGTATATATGCAAATTTTAAAATAGTTTGAGGAAAAATTGGATATCAACAATAACATCAACACTATTATTACTACAATAACATGCCATAACACAACGGTCAATATCATATTTATATGTAGAAGGATTACAATATAACACAATAAAACCATCATAACGATGTCCAAGCCATAAAAAATATTGTCTAGAGTAATTCTAAGACCATTGCAACTGAAGTTCAAATTGAAATCTAAATCTAAAAGAACAGACACAGAGATTAAGTTTCGTCGAATCTCTGGAACATATAGGACGTCATGCAACATTAATGAGATCGGCCACCATGCATGTCCATTCTGTAAGTGCCGATCCCTTTGACTTCAAGCTTTGCATTATTTTCCACATATACATGCTTTGATCCAAGTGGAACTCGATGAAACTCTGTAAACGATTCTCTATCACGGCTCACATGTGCGGTGGCTCCTGAGTCTACAATCCACACATGATAAGATTCAGTTAGTAAAACAGTGCTAGAAACATATATAGCACTAAGACATGCGTTTTGAAATGCTACCTTTTTCGACTCAGTGCACTCACGAGCAAAATGCCCTGGAACTTGGCAATTGTAGCACTTCATCTTACTCTTGTCTTTCTTCTTGTGGAAACGTTTTCCTTTCTTGGAATTTAGCTTATTTCTTTTCTTGGAAGATCCTTATCCTGTCTCTTTACCCTTTCAGTCATTTTTTCAGTTTCTCTTGCGCTTGAAGCATGATCTCTTTGTACCACTTGATTCTGTCACAAAGGCACTAGGTACAATTTTAGAAGCACCAAGCCGCTCGTCTTCAAGCTCCTCATGAAGGGCAACATCAACAAAAGTTTTGATGATATCATTGTGGGTCAATTTAACCTTCATATATTCCCAATTATTAGGAAGAGACTGAATCACCGCCTGAACCTGCTGCTCTTCAGAGAGAACATGGCCAACATTTTTGAATTGAGCAATCATAGTGACATCACTCTTATACGTTTCTTGACACTGTGATCATGACGCTTTTTGTAAGTGTCAAACTTGATTGTCAACTGTCGAAGACGAGTCACAGTTGTACCCCCATATGCCTCTCTATTGAGCAGTATGATATTGCTCACATTTGTGGATAAGATCATCAGTAACCGAACTTACAATAATTCCACGTGCAATGGAGTCTTTCTTTTTTCAAATATTGTAGGTTTCCAGATCCCTCCTGTCTTGGGCAGTGTTACCCTCCTCTGGGTTACTCATAACATGGTTAATACTTTCAAGAGCATCTTGCTCTTCGAGTACATACCACATCTTACGACTCCAGATGTCACAATTTTTACCATTCAGTTTGTCACCCTTGTTCAAGTTAGCGATGATAATTTTTTATGCCATGTCTGTTATTAGAGACAATATTAAAAGTTTAACTCATCAATATATATATTGCAGTCAATTTATGCATGTGATTACACACTCAAGTAAATTAATTATAATATTAATTCTACATTTAGTATAGAATCGTAAAGTCACTACCTTTCCTTTCATCATCTATATCTAAATATTTTAATTAATATTAAAATCACTTCTTAATGTGTACTTCATTTCATGTTTCAATCTATTATAAAATAAAATAATAAATAATATATGTAATTGGTGAGACAAACAACATAATTTAAATTCCATTAAAATAAAACACATAATTACAATTTACATGTGTTCTAGGGCATACATATACGAAATGGATACTAACTCTTGCACATATACGCTAAAAGGTGCACTAATCCAAATATCATGATAAATCTCAGTTAAAACTTTACACCAAGGCTCTCGAAGAGAGTCCGCTAAAATAGCTAATGCTTCCCAATCAATAATCTCTATGTAATTAGACAATTCAGCTCTTTTTAACTAAAAAATGTGTACTTGTTCAGGAGTAGAAGCATCAAGGCCCATTTTAAATTCCTTAAAATCCCTAAATTTCTTTTCTCCTTCCATTCATCCAGCCCTTCAATCCCTGAACGCATTTGTGCATCGCTCTCGGGACATTCCAGATGAGTTCAGGATCCGAGTCTGAATCAACGACTTCTCAAGACAAGACTAGATAATGTCTGAGCTTCAACAAGCAATACCAGGGTCTTCAAATAATTCAGATGGTGGAATTCGAGTCCCTCCCAGTGTCCCTATAAATCAAACTACACCGAGAATCGGTAACACCAACGGAGGGAAGCTTAGAAGAAACAACAATCAAGCAGATGGTTCCGATAGTGGATCTGAAAATGAAAATAATGCAAACGATTCTTTAAAAGCCGAACTCATGAGGTTTATGAGTGAAATAAATGCCCGAATGATCAAAATGCTAAAGAATTTCATGCTCGGATAGATCAGATTCCGGGAGAACCTCCGGTCCTAAAGGGCCCAGACTCAAAGAAGTATATACAGTTCAAACCCAATGCAACTCCGGAGTTTATTCCAAAGAGATTTAAGATGCCGAATATCCCAAAATATGATGAAACATCGGATCCACAAGACCACGACACAACCTACAATGCAGCTGTGAAGGAAAATGATTTGGCTATGAGACCGAATCAGTTTTACTAAAGAAATTTGGCAAAATCCTAAAAAAGGGGTTTTCACATGGTATTCACTTTTACCTGAACACTCAATTGATTATTTTGAAATGCTTGGAGATTCTTTCATCAAAACTCACGTTGGAGAAGAAAGTTCAAGCTAGAAAAGCAGATATTTTTAGAATCACTCAAGAAGACTCATAGTTGTTGCGAGAGTTCGTGATAAGGTTCCAAAGAGAACGCATGTTGTTGCCGGCAGTACCGGATGAATGGGCAATAACATCATTTATCAAGGGTCTTAATCCCTAAAGCTCCTATGCCTCAAGGAAGTTGAAGGAGCATTTGTTAGAATTTCAAGTAACAACTTGGGCAGATGTTCATAACAGGTACGAGTCAAAGATTCGCATAAAAGATGATCGGGTAATTAAATCGACATCTTCTACGGCGGGGGATCAAGATCAATTAAAATTTGATCGGACGCATTCCAGGCACCGGTTTGAACCATACTCGTCAGGATCACGAATTGACATGAGGCAGGGGCATATCCGAAGCGAGTCACCAGAAAGTCACTTCGATGAAAGATAATAATGTCTACAAATGTTGGGGACTGTTGCATTAGAGAATTAGAAACCGCGATAAATAAGTACCGGAAGCATCTGAAGATGGCTTCGGAACAATCCGTACAGGATACCGGAGATAGACCGAAATGGCTCTAGATTAAAGAAATGAACTGGGGACTGCCAGATAAAGGACAAGGGACTGCCAGGTTAGCCCCTGTAACGACCCGACCGGTCGTTTTGATCTCTAGCGCGTCGTTCAGCGGTTTGGGGCCATGAGCAGCTTCATTTCAGGTATTATGACTTATACGCATGGTCGGAATTGAAATTCGGGAAGTTCGGGTGGATTTGGAAAGAAAATTCTCATTTCGGAAGCCTTAAGTTGGAAGAATCAACTAAGACTAGAATTTTGAGTAAACAACCTCCGAATCAGGATTTGAAGGTTCCAGCAGGTTCGTATGATGATTTCGGACTTGGGCGTATGTTCGGATCGGGAGTCTGATAACCCGGGAGCGTTTCGACGCATATTATGGAAGATAGCATTTTAGAAGAATTTCGTAAATTTGGGTTGGAAGGCATTTCAGTGAGATTGATGTCCGTTTGGGAATCCGAGTATGAGAATAGCTTCGTATGGTGATTCTGGAGTTGGGAGCGCGATCGGAAGTGAATCCGGATGTCCGTAGGTCATTTTGAAATCATTTGGCTAAAGATAGAAATTTGAAGGTTTTTGAGAAATCCGACCGGAAGTGGAAATTTTGATATCGAGGTCGGAATGCGATTCCGGAAGTTGGAGCAGGTCCGTAATGTCGAATATGACTTGTGTGCAAAATTTGGGGTCAATCGGACATAATTTGATAGGTTTTGGCACCAGATGTGAAAGTTTGAAATTTCAAAGTTCATAAAGCTTGAATTGGGGTTCGATTCATGATTTCGACGTTGTTTGATGTGATTTGAGGCCTCGACTAAGTCCATGATACGTTTTCAGACTTGTTGGCACGTTCGGATGGGGTCCCGAGGGGCTCGGGTGAGTTTCGGGATGGTTTCGGACCATTTCTAGGCCATTTATAGCTGCTGATTTCTGGCTACAGCAGTGTGCTACGCGATCGCGGGGAATTGGTCACGATCGCGATGAGTAAAATGAGAGAAATGGGCCAGTGAATCGCGATCGCGGAAAGCCTTTCGCGATCGCGTAGAGGAAATGTTCTGCTGCACTGACTCGACTTTGGAGGTTCATATCTCACAATCTATAAGGAATTTTGAGACAGTATAAAAATAAAAGTTGTATAACTTTGTGTATAGTTTCGATAAAAGTAAACCATATAACATTTGGATTTGTGTACAAAGAGATATGTCTGTTAAACTACAGGGTATCCGGGAAGATAAAGAAAAAATTTGTGTTGCAAAGGGCTGAATGTGGAAGCTTATATCTCAAAATTTATAAGGAATTGGGAGATGAACAAAACATGAAAGTTGTAGATATTGGAGTCTAGTTTTCATAAAATTAAACCATTTGTCATTTGAAGTTCTTTGAAAAAGGTTATGACCATCCTAATAGAGGCTGTCCGGAAGAGCTGGGCATTTGTTCTTCGCGATCGCGAAGAGCAAAATTTTGGCTGGAAATTTTTGTACGTCGCAATCGCGAAGCATTTTCCACGATCGCGATGAGTAAATACCTGGGAAGAAGTTATAAATCGAGGTTTCGGCCATTTTTAGTATATTTGGAGCTATGGAGCTCGGATTGAAGCGATTTTTGAGGCGATTTTCACCATATGAAATGTGGTAAGGGTTTTCTTCACAATTTTGAGTTAAATACATGTATATATGGATTAGAACATGGAAATTAGTTGAAATTGTGGGTTTTTGGTAGAAGACCTAGAGATTGGTATTTTGGATTTTGACCACGAAATTGAGCATGAAATTAAGAGTAAATTATATATTTGAGCTAGTAAAGTCATGGGTAATCATTATCTTCGAAGAATTTCGGAATCAGGGCACGTGGGCCCGAGGGAAAATTGGTCAACTTTTCGAGCGGAGTTGGAAATTTATATAATTTGAATTGTTAACAAGTATTAGAGTATATTTTCATTAGTTTGCCGTTATTTGGCTATTTTCGGAGTGTTGTGCAACGATTTGAGTCATCAGAAGGGCTTGGACGCCGGTTATGAAATTTTGGAGCGGGGTAAGTCTCCTTTCTAACCTTGTGATGGGTAATTGTCCCCCTAGGTGAGCTAATTAAATATGTGCTACTATTTGTGGGGGCTACATACGCACGAAGTGACGAGGGTCTGTGCGTAGCTACTATCATGTTTATGTCCGGGTAGTCTAGGACCCAAAAGCATGTTTTAATTGTCGTATTTGCAATATTATTGATGAAAATAAAGTGTTTAAACCTTATTGAACTTGGTAAAAAGAAAATGGATTTCTGGAAAAGATTTAAATACTATTTGTGTGACCTTTAAAAGAGAAATTTGTCATTTACTTGAGTATTTGCTTTCCCGATGTAGTCGGGGTGGACTGTTTGATTGTGCATGACTGCATGTGACCGCTTCGCAATTTACATTCCACGAGCGGACTGTTATTTCCCCCACTCTCATGGGAGCGGGTCGTACGCCACGACGAGATTGAAAGATGAAATTATGGTTCGGGCCGTTCACCCTCGGCAGTGCACATATATGATTATTATGGTGGCTCAGGCCGGTTGTCCTTATCTCGTATGAGCATGTTAAATTGTTAATGATTTCATGGATTTTGAAGTGAAAAAATATTTGGGGGGAAATGAAGTAGTAATTATTTATTTACTTCTAGTATTTATTTGAATTACAGTTATCTTTAATGTTTACTATTTTTATCATCCTCGTATGCCTATTACTGATATCATATCGTGTTAAGTTATTTTGTTGGACCTTAGTGAGTGTCAAGTCGACCTCTCGTCACTACCTCTTCGAGGTTAGACGGGATACTTACTGAGTACACGTTGTTTTCGTACTCGTGCTACACTTCTTGTGTATTTTGTTGCACATGTACCTTCATAGCAATATGGCTGACTTGGAGACTCAGACGAGCTGCATCATTCGGAGACGACCCGCAGTCGGCAGAGTCTTCCTCTATGTATTGTATTCTCATTTTTATTCCTTGTCCAATTTGTATTTCAAACAAGTTTTGTAGAATTTGTAAAATTCTTAGAAATTGCTCATGTACTTGTGTCACCGGGTTTTGGGATGTGTTTGGGATGTATTTTATCAAAATAGAATATTGGACTGTTATTTCTACTTAATGAATTTTATTTAGATATTTCGTGTTAAGTGAAAGGTAATGATTTCAAAATGCTAAAACAGGAAATTTAACTTAACCATTTAATGATTGGCTTGCCTGACAGTGGTGTCCGGCGCCATCACGACCTTATGGATTTTGGGTCGTGACAGCCCCGGGAAAAATAAATGGAAGAAATAATAATCAAGAACCGGCTAGACCCAATAAATGTCAGCCCGTTCACAATTCTCTTGCAATGAATTTTTGTTTATTTCCTATAAATTGTCGTATATACAAAATTGTTAACACTTATGTACTGTCAAGGAATGAAATGAGACAAAACTTGCACTTTCGAAAAGTATTCTTGTATATGTTTGAACGAACAAAATCATTCTTTATATTTTCTCATACTTAGAAGCAAAGAAGGATTACAAATGCAAACATTTCTGGCCGGATAAACAGGAGACATCCTCTTCATAAGCACTGTAAACATAAGGGCCCTCTCTTATGAAGCTATTCAATCAAATGGCTAAAGGTCGGATGTCTCGTTTCCAAATAATAAAGTTAACTGGAAGCATTAAATTTTCGGACCTTATCAAAACCAGAAGTACAAAATTCATGGTCATTAACATCCTCGTCTCAAAGGCTGGGAGGTTAGAAAAGTTTTTGGGTGCAACTAAAAACCTAAGAGTGAAAAAATCAAAAATTCTAGGCGGATATTAAAAATCCGAGATCAAGTTTTCTGTGGCACCCCTTCAGCACCAATCGATCATCGACGTAAGAATACTAAGTAGTGGAGTTGTTATCTGAATCCCTAAGTTTTGCACTTTTTTTTTCTTCGCCCGGTTTTTGTTCCGAACGGGTTTTTCCGGCAAGGTTTTTAATGAGGCAGTAACAAGGGTGGAAAATTTTAATTTCCCGGTCACGTCACGATGAGTAACTGATGCGTGGATAGAATTCATGGTTTAACAAGTTATATGCCTTACATTTTATGTGCGTTAATGATAAAAATATACTTTTTATGTGCATAATGGAGTCTATTTCATGTGTAGGTGAATTGGAGATGGAAGCCGAGCTAAATGGATGCAAAAACGTCAAAAATACGCTCAAGAGGCGAAGAGGAGTGCAGCGAGCTATAGTCGGGCGTTTAAGCCTTAAGGCCAGGCCTAGCCTGGCATTATCCAGGCGCCAGAGCCCAAACGCCAGGCCTGGCCAGGTGTTATCCAGGCGCCAGAGCCCAAACGCCAGCCCTGGCCAGGCGTTATCCAGGTGTTTGGCCTGTAACGCCTGGCCCCTGATCCGGTCAAATCCGAGTTTTGAAGAGTTTTAAGTATTTTCCGGTTGGAATAGAAGTCTCTTACACGTTTAGGGTGTATCCCAAACATATAAATAGACCCAAAAACACAACTTGAAGAGGGAGAGGCCATTAAAGTGAAGAAAAGCCTGTGGATTACTACTCAGAAAAGCAGAAACATTGATTTTTATCTCCTTATTTCATTACTCTGTAATTAAATTATGCAAGTTATTTTAGAATTGATTCTTATGAATATGAGTAGCTAATTTTCTTAATCTAGGGTTTTGGTGGAACCCGTTGGGGGATAAGCNGTAACTTGAGAGTGTGCGTCTAGTAAATTATCATAATTACTTGAGAGAGATTTATGGTAGATAAAGTGTTTATGATTGATAGAGATAATTAATCAAGTTGTATGAAATATCCGAGAAGTAAGTTCACCAACAGGGGAAACCATAGCCTTAGACCTTTATCATAATTGTTTACAACACATTGTTAGTAATCGTAGTTATTATTATTGTCAGTAGAACTAGTAAAAAATCACCAATTTATATTCAAAAAGTCTTGAGAGAATTGATTGAGTAAAAGTTGCGTATTCTAAGACTTGATTGATACGTTAATTCCCTGTGGGATCGACTCTGGGCATAATACCCCGGGTTATATTTGTAACGCCCAATTAGTCTTTTATTAGACATAGTTGAGCGTGATCAAATTTTGGCGCCGTTTCCGGGAAATTTAACGGTGCTATCAATTGAGTTGGAAGAAATACAAAATTCTGAAATATAGTCAATTTTCTTCAAATTTTCGTTTATACATTGAAAGTTTAACGTTTGCTAACGTGTTGCAGGTGCATGGCTAGAAACTCATTGAGAACTGGTGAAGTAGTTGAAGCCTTATCAGACCCCGAGAAAGTTTTCAAGGCCCTAAATCGGACCAACCGGAAAAGCAAATAGCAACCACCAATTGAACAAATTGAAACCGACATGGAAGATCCAAACAAAAAGAATAATAATGGGGATGATGTGGTAGACCCAGTCGCGCAAATAGGGGCAGAGGCTCCTTTATATGACTGGACACAACCCACAGTTGAGAATTTGTCCACTGCGATNGGAACAATAATGGGGATGATGTGGTAGACCCAGTCGCGCAAATAGGGGCAGAGGCTCCTTTATATGACTGGACACAACCCACAGTTGAGAATTTGGCCACTGCGATACTGGTCCCTCAGATACAGGCCGAGTCCTTCCAGATAACAAATAATATGCTGCACTTATTGCAAAACAAGGGACTATTCTCAAGGTCATACATCGAAGACCCCCAACAGCATTTGAAAAGCTTCCTGTCAATTTGCAAAACACAGAGGCGGCCAAACGTCACTCAGGAGGCAATAAAACTGTTGTTGTTTCCATTCTCAGTGAATGGCGCTGCCCAGACTTGGCTAAACTCACTCCCCATCAATTCCATTACCACATGGGAGGAGTTAGTTAAGCAGTTCGTGAACAAGTTTCATCCACCTAATAAGATTGCCCAACAAATCGATGAAATCTTGAGCTTCAGACAGAAACCCGTTGAAACATTGCAAGAGACATGGGAACGATTTAAGGGGATGCTGGTTATCTGTCCACATCATGATATTCTAGAGCAGATGTTGGGGCAGCGTTTTTATATGGGTTTGGCTGATACTGTTAAAGCAAATGTTAATGCTTCGGCTGGTGGAGCATTTTTGAGCAAAACATGGAGAGAAAGTCAGATCCTACTTGATAAAATGGCACATAATTCAGGATGGACAACTAGGAATGCACCTATTACTCCTGTATTTCACTCAGTGCCATTATATCCATCCAATACTATTGCAGAGAACGTGGCCACCTTGATGACACAGATGAGCATACTAACTAAAAAGGTGGAGGAATCAGGACAAAAATAGCAAGTACACATCGTAAACACAACCAATGGGGGCTTATGCACATCGTGCATTAGTCAACCACTTGGTAACCACTGGAATG
>MDKI01218704.1:0-12129 GCA_005239505.1 Nicotiana paniculata | reverse complement strand
CCATTGTAATTCATCCCAAAATTCAATAAGAATTTCCTCTCTCTCTTTCTCTGCAATATTGTTTTTGTTCTTTATTGTTTCATAACACTTTCTTCGTTTTTGATCATTTATAATTAAGTTATTAGGAGAACTAATTTCGAATACTTTCCACGGTTGACTATACACTACTAATAATTTAATTGGTGATTAGATACTTGGTTATATCAATAGGCATACCATGCTCAACAAACACAAGATCAGAGCTATGCTAAAGGGACTAAGGATTGCTGAAGATCACAACTTCATTTCACTAATTAATTTTATTGTCGTTGGCCATATTACTTATAATGCTCTTTAGGATGCATATCGATCGGGTTGATTCAGATTTTTTAATTATCAAATTAAAATAATGGTGTTAGATTTTTAAATTTATAGACCAAACCAAACCAACAAGCTCGGGTTCCTCAATTTCAATTTTTCTCGGATTTGTTTTTTTGTTTTTTCTAGTTTTTTCCAGTAAAGTCTTCATAGCACAAAATATATAACTTACACTTCAAATATTTCTTTATCCCTAGTAGGATACAACTATATAATATATTTTTCAATAAAAATAATATATCATTGTACTAAAATATTTAATATTAAAAATAATAAAATCAAAATAAAATAAATATTACTAATTAATAAGCTTTAATAAAAATGAACATAATTTAAAAGTAGTAAACCATGCTAAAATAAGTACATTTTACATGACTAAACACTAAAAAAAAATAAACTATGTTATGCATTTTCATTACAAACCAATGCAAAACTAAAAAAAATAGATATCCAACACATTGTCATTCTTATGTTGAACTGAATTTTTTTTGTTAGCACTAGTATTGATTTGAACTTTATTTGAGTTACTATATCAAGTCCAACCTTAAATAATACTTTAAAAGATACAACTATAAAAAATTTTAAAAATATTTATAAATATAAGAATATTTATAACTACATTATTTGAACTTGTCGGGTTGGTTTTTGTTTTAGTTTGACTTATTTTAATTAAAACCAAACCAAACCAATTATGGTTGGGTTTTCTTTCCCAATACCAAATCAAATCAAACTAAATCACAATGAATTTTTTTATCGAATTTTTAAAATCAATTGGAACAAACCTCCAAGGGGTTGATTTAAACTAAATGTTGATGTCAATTTCAATAACTATAACCAAAGTTGTGGCTTAGGTGGTGTTATCAGGGATGTCAATGGTAATTGGGTGGTTGGTTTTACAAAATCGACTCATGCTAATGTCACTAGCAACAGAATTGAAAGTCCTAAGAGAAGGTCTCAGAACAACAACAGATTGGAATTTTCCCCCTCTTGAAATAGAGACAGATTGCACAGAGGTAATCCAGAACATACATGACGGTAATAATATATTTAATAAGGTTGTGAATGATTGCAGGTGGTTAATGCACCAGCAAAAGGTTATCCTCCAGCACACCTTCAGGCAGGGGAATAAGACAGCTCATCAACTAGCAAAAAGTTGCCTCAATATGGGAAGTCAAGTTTTGGGAGCAGTTGGAAGAAGTAACTTTCACGGGGGCAGTAAAAAAGTTTTTGTTAGACCTCCAAGTGATGTAATATGTTTTGTGGATAGGGAAATACTAGAACTTGCTACTGATGAAAAATTATTATCTTTTGAAGCTTGCCAACTGTTGGCAAGACTAGGGAACTAATGTGTCCTCCGTGACATATCTTATGAAAATCATGTACTAATCGCTCCTTAGTTATTAATATATATATATTTCCTGTTTGCTAAAAAAAAGAATATTTTTATCAAATTTAAGTTGAATTATCGAGTTGGTGCTATTTATATTTTCTTTATATACTCCTATTTGTAAATATATGCAGGTACTTGATGCACAAACTAGCGGACTCCCTATCACTATCAGACATATACATTGCAACATGGAGCAAAATAAGGTTGCGAATCTACCAAAAAAAGAATGAGCATGTTAATACTTAGTAATTGTGTACGGCCAAAATCGGGGAGTCCGATTTTGGGACCGCTATAGCATTCCACGTCTGACCTCGAGGAGCCCGAATTGGAATTCATTGTTTGACTCTGAGGTGTATCCCTCGAGAAAGCACATTGAAGGCTCATTGTGTCTGATCCCGGTGCAGCATAAATCGGTGACCATCAAGAAAAGGCGGGAAATTCCCAAGGGCATATGGCTAGAGCTGACCAAGTCTGTAAGAATGGTACAAGTCCGTACCAAGTCATTAAATAACTGTACCAGCTGTGTTACTTTGTAATAACTACACATGTACTATGTTGGGATTCCCCATCCTATATAAAGGGGATCCTTGTCATTTTTTGGGAGAGGAATATTGAATACAACAAGAATATTCTCTGCCTTCTTAACATACTCAATACTTGTTCTACAGATTTATTGTCTTTCATTTATTGTGTTCATTAATTGTTCTTCATTTATTGCTCATTATTGATTATAAAGGGCCATCTTCTAGGCTCTCCATACTGTTATTCCTCTGTCGAACGTCCTCAGATAGGCGTTGTATCTCGACCTCGAGGCCCTGCCTCGGCCAGCTCGAGACCCTGAGTTGCAGCTGCTTGGTTTGCATGTTACTGCTTTTCTTCACTCCTGCCTTGTTCTCCTAGCTCAAACTTAGCATCTATTGCCTAATAACTAGCATAAAAATAAATCACGTATTCTTAGAAACACAAAATCAAATATAATTATCATTACCATTTTCAAGGTAAATAGTTTGGCACCCACCATGGGGCTAAAAATAATAGTGATTGTTTTAGTGCTCGTTTTCTAAAAACACAAGTTATTATTCACATTTTTCTTGTCAAAGAATCTTTGATTTCAGGTCAAAAAACGTCTTACTCAGTAAATTCACACGAAAAGAACGATCCTGAAGATCATGGAGAGAACGGTTTAGTTGTTCCAGGTGTCGGTGTACCACTGCAAAATCCTGGGGTGGCACCAGTACCGATCCCCGTGGATGTGGGCTCACGCAATGGCCAACATGTCGACATAAAACCAACATGAAGCGCTCGATACAGGAAAAGGCGATTCAGGTGATAAAATGTGCTCGATACAGGAACACTTACGTCTCATGTTCCATTCCTCCGGGAATGGCATCTTCTCGGAAGGGATGAGATCCAACATCCTTACTCGAACAAATCGGCTCATCCATCCCCGATCTTTGTCTTCGTCGATATAGGCAAAGAATGCTTTGGCAGATCGACGTTGCAGCTTGACTAAGCCCCCTCGATAGAGACGAGGGCTATATAACCTGATCAGATGATCGAGGGTGAAATAAATCCCCCCCCCCGACCATGTTCGAGTAATATCTAATCATGTAGACAATTCTCCAGAAAGAAGGATAAATTTGACCGAGCATCAGTCCATACTGGCGACAAAAATCGAGGATCACCGGGTCTACCGGTAGAAGAATTTACGGGGCTTAAAGTTAAAGGATACGTATATACGCTGAGGAAGCCAGCTTTATGTGTAACTATTCTTTCCTCAGATGGAGGAATTTCTACTTGCATCGCTTCCCCCCGGCGGCAATCTATTTTCACCCTCTTCACATCAGTAACCACACTTATATACCGAGACGTGGGATCGCATCAGCCCGGTGTTGAGGGAGGTTTATCGATTTTAAAATTTGAAGATGTCTCAAAGTGACTAGGAATGCACTCCTCAATACGGGGATGCACTTTTGATTTTCCCTTAGACGAGCGTGACGAGGAAGCGACTCCCTCTTTTTGAGGGACCATTTTAGAAGTTTTGGCCATGGCTATAACAAATTTCCAAAGCTGCCCCATCATCTCCACATTTTACTGCAGCTGAGACATCGAAGTATTAGCTTCCACAGTCAGGATGAGAAGGCCATACTCTTTCAAAACTATAGTTACCTGCTTGTCCAGCTCGGCCTCATATTCACGAGCCTTGGTCAACTCTGCCCGAAGACCTTTGAGATCTTCCTCCTTTTGATCACAAAGGAACCTCAGGGTCTTCTCTTCGCCCAAGGACCTATTCAGCTCAGCCTCACACTGGCTCAGCTCGGCCTTGAACTTGGAAAAAGCCTACAAAGAAAAGAAGTTGTCAGTTAAAGTAAGGCGGGAAAAAGATGATAACAACGCTAAGAATTAATTCTTACCTTGGAGAAGAGATATTGGGCCTCTTCAAAAGTAGAGGACGCATCGAAGAGGCCGGCATCATCAACCCTAGTGAAGCAATCCCGGAAAGGATCTTTCTCACTGGGGACTCTACACAAGTCAGGAATTTTCAGATCCCAGGAACCTCTTATGGCATCCTCGGAGTAAGACGGTAATGACGGGGAGTGACCTAGTGTCATGGCCTCAAGGAGGTCCCCCGAGGCGCTCTGTTCGATCGTGGGGGATTCAGAACTTTCCCCCTTTGGTACGCTTGTCGAAGGCTCGGGAACGACCTCGACCTCGAGCGACTTGGAGGACCTACCCTCCTTTTTCTTCGAGGTTTCCTCACCGCAACAGAGGGTCTCAGGATCGGAGGGATTAGCTGCCTCGACCGAATTTTTGGTTTGGGCCACCAGCGCAAAACCCTCGCCCTCATATTCCTCCCCATCTAGGAACTGGTGGGCTAAGTCTATATCCACGGGAATAACATCCCTCCTGCGTCTTCGAGCAGGGACCGATTTATTTTGAGGGTCTTCGGGCTTCGAAGCCCTTTTAATCTTATTATCCTTCTTTGGTTTTTGAATTGGGGACTCGATCTTTTCCCGAGGAGGGGCCGACCTCATTTCAGAAAAGTCTCTGATGCCTGCATAAAGAAAAGTTAAGTATTAGAAAATAAGCATCCCCGATAAAGAAGAATGTATCAAGATTTTACCATGGTGTTTAGCTTCCCACTTGCCCTTCGACAAGTCACGCCACTTGCGTTTGTCAAATGAGGAGGTAGCGACTAATTTTCGAACCCAGTCCTCGAGATCGGGGATCGCATGGGGCATCCAAGGGACCGCTGCAAATAAAGGAAAGAACATTATGCAAGGTATAGTAAGAATGCAAAAAACTTCTAAGGAAACGGGCTCCACTTACGGTCGAAGTTCCACTTTTCGGGAAACGACATTTGCTCCCCAGGGATAATATCGCTGGTCCTCACTCGAATGAACCGGATCATTCAGGCTCGATCTTTATCCTCATCATTGCTGGCAAAGAAAGATTTGGTCGATCGGCGTTGGAGTTTTATCAACCCTCAAAAATGTTGAGGCCGGTATAAACGGATGAGGTTTCTAAGGGTGAACTCGAGCCCCTCGGCCTTACTGGTGAAGTATCGAAGCATTATCACTATCCTCCAGAAAGACGGGTGGATTTCGCCGAGGATACCTTGGTACCTTTTGCAAAAATCAATCATGATTGGATCGAGGGGACCCAACGTGAAGGTGTAAGTGTACACACTTAAAAACCCCGCCACGTGAGTGGTAATGTCCTCTTTACGGGTAGGGATCTGTACCACGACCCCATCCCCCCAGCCACAGTCCTTTCTCACAGCTCGAGGTGTTTCTCCATTATCGAACAGATGTACCTCGAAGCGTGCTCACATCGGCCGGGGACATTGGTAGGATTTTCGATGGTGAAGTTTTTCTTTAAGGTACAACCATCGGAAACAATCTCGTGGAGGGTTGGCGCCTTACCGCCAGCCGGACGGGAAGAAGAGGAGGAAGTTCGAGGAATAACTTTAGAGGTTTTAGCCATTGATTCCGGTTGAAAGAAGTGAAAGGAAATAAGATTTGACAACTTTTAGCGTTAAAAGGGCGGAAGAACTCATGGCGGAAGAGAAGGGGATATAGAGAATAAGAGATCAGAGGAGTTGCAAAGCGGAGGCAAAAGTTGTTAATGAGTCAAGTACCCCTGTATTTATAGAAGATCGGTAACGTTTCGATGGCGTTAGTGGATGACCGCCACTGACACGCATTTAATTTTTTGGGGAAGCGTACCGACTGGAAGTTTTAGTTGCCTCGAATGCTTATGTTAGGAGGATGATGTCATTATCTGGGACTTCAGAAATTCGAGAATCAAATCATTTCTTATCATTTTATTCTAAGAAATGCGTGGACTATCTGTATACGGTCAAAATCAGGTTAGCCCGATTTCATGAGGTCGAGGAGTCATTCCGAGCCCAAGTTCAAAATGGACCAAGCAAGCCTGGTAGATTGAGTTCAAACCGGATGACGGAGTACAAGGCTCGAGGACAGAAGCGCACAATACCAGGGTCGGGTATGACCTACCTCGAGACAATACCGTTGTAGGTTAGCGAAAGAATGGGCGAGATTCCCGCAATAGCACAAAGATCAAGGCGTAAATTTTGGAACAGATTTGTACGAATTCGTACAAGGCGGTTAGACAGCTGTACAAATTAGATTCCTTTCTGGAAATGGAAATGTACCTTATTTGGGACTCCCCTATTATATAAAGGGGGCATATTCATTTGTAAACATCATCAATCGTTAGCAAAGAATATACATTCTTACTTTTTGCTCCTCTCCCATCAGAATTATTCCTCAACTTTGTTTTTCTTTCTTATATACTGTTCATACTAGTACACCTCGAGGTCACGATAGCTCAAGGTTGAGGCTTCCTCACATGCTGGTTTGATTTAGCTTGTTCACTTAACTTATACATTTATCTTCTTGGTTATCAATTCGTATTGAATTAGATCACATATCTTTTAGACCTCAACATAAGTTTAATTGTTACTCAGATTTTAGGGTAAACAAAGATATGTTAGGTTGACTCAACAATTAACAAATATGAGGGTTATTTTATATTTACATCAATAATTAGGTTTTTTATCTTAAAGAGTCTTTGTTTGCAAAGCAAACTCACACCATACTTGGATAAAAGGTGTTCTCAAATAATAGATTGGAATTAGCACGAATAGGAAGCAAACTCCGACCAAATTATACCGAGAATTCATATGACAAGTTTGAGATTAGGAAATAATTGCAAAGTTAGATGTAATATTTTCCTTATTAACTATGCATTGTTGGCGTGGATTCTTAGTTGTATTTTTATGCTGCAACGGTATGAATATTTCATAGGACAGTCACTCTTCTAGTTCATATCATTTGGAATTAATTAACAAGTAATAATAACCAGTTTTACAACGGATGGAACCATTCTTATTAATTCACCTAGCGCTTTTTTTCAGTTGCTTCGACCTATTGGTGGGGCAAATAATAAAAGAATTTAAATCCTATATAAGATAATGTTGGACATACCCCCAACACCTTAGATATTCTAGATTTATAATTTTAGAGTTGTCTTATATACCTCGACTACTCGGGGACTATCGTCGACAGTCAACACATTTGACTTGTCTAAACTCGAACTCGTAAGACTTCAAATAGGCATCCCTAGACGTAAAGGCCAAGGCCATCACACTCGGGGATTAACATTTCAAACAAGTTCGAAATGCTATCGGGAAACAAGTCCAAGAGACATGCCCGAAGGCTTCGGCCATATTAAAGACTACGGTCATATGAAAAGGTTACGGCCAAAATGATGCGGCCCAGAGACGTCTGACTTTCGCTACGAACTAAAGGCCTTCAAATACTTCGAAAAACCAGTTAAATAAAGGCTACCCTCGGCAAAATAATCATAGGGCTTCGATAAAATCAGCCCTCGAGAAAACCTCAAGAGGTATCAAAATTACTTACTCACAAACTTGTGCTAAGGCATTAAAAATAAAGGTGCTTTGATCGACACAGAACCCTCGAAAAAACCCAATGGTTAAAAGACGCGTGCCAAGGCACAAACATAAAATTTTTCACTAAGTCTTTTTAGCCAAAAAGGGGAAGTAATAGCCATCTCTTGGAGGCCGTTACAGCCCGACTCAAAAGATCCTAAGGGCCGATACACTAAGGGTTCGAGACTTTGTTCTCACCTCATCCGAACCCAAGGGCTCGATTACCACGAGCCCAAACAAACATTTTGATTAAGGCTCGAAGACCTGTCACTCGAAACAAAGGGTATATGCTGAAGGTTCGAACCTTATTCAAACCCAACCGCGACAACTACAAAGAAACCATCCGACACAGGATCTCAAATACATTATTCGAAGAATAAAATTATTCCGAAAAAATTAAAGCAAGAAATACTGAGAAGGCATTCAAAGAAATTTCTTCTTTTATATATTAAAAAAAAAAGTGATATATACAAGGGTTCAACAAAAGAGAAAATACAAAAGGGAAAGGAAAAATCCCTATCTACTCCTCGGGAGCAGCTTCTCCCTCGGGGGCAGCTTCTTCATCGAGAGTGGGTTCTTCTTCGAGCCCCTCTTCATTATCGGACCCGCTCTGGTTTCCTTCACCGTCGTCATCATCATCGGAGGAGTATCTAAGAAACCTGGCATCGGCTTCATCCGCCTTTGCTTGGGAAATATCTTCAGTGAGGTCGAAGACTCTTGCGTGAATATTCTCAAGGGTCTCTCTCCGAGATTGGCATCTGGCCAACTCACTGCTTCACTTTTCTCGGTCGACAACTTCCCTCAGTTCCGTTTGAGCAGCTTCGGTGTCCCTTAAATACACGGCAACATTTTTATCAGCCGTGATCTGAGTCTTCTTGACCTCGGCCCTGGCTTCAACAACCTCGGCTTTGTTCTTTGCCTCAAGCTCGGCGATATTTTTGGCCTGGGCCGAACTGCTCCCTTTGACACTCCTGAGCTGAGCCTCGGCCGCTGCCAGTTTGGTTTGTGCAGCTTCCTTCCCCGCAATAAGGCGGTCCATCTTTTCCTTATATTGGTTGCACTCAGCAATAACCCGATCAACCTAGCTTCAAAGCTGCCTCATCATCTCCACCTTTTGCTGCAACTGAGACATCGAAGTATTAGCTTCCACAGTCAGGATGAGAAGGCCATACTCTTTCAAAACTATAGTTACCTGCTTGTCCAGCTCGGTCTCATATTCTCGATCCTTGGTCAACTCTGCCCGAAGACCTTTGAGCTCCTCCTCCTTTTGATCACAAAGGAGCCTCAGGGTCTTCCCTTCGCCCAAGGACCTATTCAGCTCGGACTCACACTGGCTAAGTTCGGCCTTGAACTTGGAAAAAGCCTACAAATAAAAGAAGTTGTCAGTTAAAGTAAGGCGGGAAAAATAAAATTACAACGCTAAGAATTAATGCTTACCTTGGAGAAGAGACGTTGGGCCTCTTCGAAAGTAGAGGACGCATCGAAGAGGTCGGCATCATCAACCCCAGTGAAGCAATCTTGGAAAGGATCTTCTTCACCGGGGACTCTACTCAAGTCAGACATTTTCAGAGCCCGGGCATCTTTTATGACGTCCTCAGAGTAAGCCGATAATAACGGGGAGTGACCTAGTGTCATGGCCTCAGGGAGGTCCCCCGAGGCGCTCTGTTCGATCATGGGGGCTTTAGAACTTTCCCCCTTTAGTGTTCTTGTTGAAGGCTCGAGAACGACCTCGACCTCGAGCGACTCGGAGGCCCTACCCTCATTTTTCTTCGAGGTTTCCTCACTGCAACAGAGGATCTCAGGTTCGGAAGGATTAGCAGCCTCGACCGGCTTTTTAGTTCGGGTCACCAGCACAAAACCATCGCCCTCGTCTTCCTCCCCATCTAGGAACTGGTGGGCTGAGTCTATATCCACGGGAATAATATCCCTCCTACTTTTTCGAGCAGGGCCCGATTTATTTTGAGGGTCTTCGGGCTTCGAAGCCCTTTTTCTCCTATTATCCTTCTTTGGTTTTTGAATCGGGGACTCGATCTTTTCCCCGGGAGGGGCCGACCTCATTTCAGAAAAGTCTCTGATGCCTGCATAAATAAAAGTTAAGTATTAGAAAAGAAGCATCCCGATAAAGAAGAATGTATCAAAGATTTTACCACGGTGTTTAGCTTCCCAGTTGCCCTTCGACAGGTCACGCCACTTGCGTTTGTCATACGAGGAGGTAGCGGCTAGCTTCTGGACCCAGTCCTCGAGATCGGGGATCGCATGGGGCATCCAAGGGACCACTGCAAATAAAGGAAAGAACATTATGCAAGGTATAGTAAAAATGCAAAAAACTGCTAAGGAAAAGGGCTCCACTTACGGTCGAAGTTCTACTTTTCGGGAAACGACATTTGCTCCCCGGGGATAATATCGTTTGTCCTTACTCGAATGAACCGGACCATTCAGCCTCGATCTTTATCCTCATCATTGCTGGCAAAGAAAGATTTGGTCGACCGGCGTTGGAGTTTTATCAACCCTCGGAAACTTTGAGGCCGGTATAAACGGATGAGGTTGCTAAGGGTGAACTCGAGCCCATCGGCCTTATTGGTGAAGTATCGAAGCATTATCACTATCCGCCAGAAAGAATGGTGGATTTCGCCGAGGGTACCTTGGTACCTTTTGCAAAAATCGATCACGATTGGATCGAGGGGACCCAACGTGAAGGTGTAAGTGTACACACTTAAAAACCCCTCCACGTGAGTGGTAATGTCCTCTTTACGGGTAGGGATCTGTACCACGACCCCATCCCCCCAGCCACAGTCCTTTCTCACAGCTTCGAGGTGTTTCTCCGTTATCGAACATATGTACCTCGAAGCGTGCTCACATTGGCCGGGAACATCAGGAGGATTTTCCATGGTGAAGTCTTTCTTTAAGGTGCAACCACCGAAAACGATCTCGTGGAGGGTCGGCACCTTACCGCCAGCCGGACGGGAAGAAGATGAGGAAGTTCCCTCTTTTTGAGGAACAATTTTAGAGGTTTTAGCCATTTATTCCGGTTGAAAGAAGCGCAAGGAAATAAGATTTGACAACTTTAATTTTAGCGTTAAAAGGGCGGAAGAACTGGTGGCGAAAGAGAAGGAGATATAGAGAAGAAGAGATCAGAGGAGTTGCAAAGCGGAGGTAAAAGTTGTTAATGAGTCAAGTACCCCTATATTTATAGAAGATCGGTAACGTTTCGACGGCGTTAGTGGCCAACCGCCACTGACACACATTTAATATTTTGGGGAAACGTACTGAGTGGACGTTTCAGTTTCCTCAAATGCTTATGTCATGAGGATGATGTCATTATCTGGGACTTCGGAAATTCGAGAATCAAATCATTTCTTATCATTTTATTCTAAGAAATGCGTGGACTATTTGTATACGGTCAAAATCAGGTTAGCCCGATTTCATGAGGTTGAGGAGTCATTCCGAGCCCAAGTTCAAAATGGACCGAGCAAGCCTGGTAGATCGAGCTCAAACCGGATGACGGAGTATAAGGCCAGAGGACAGAAACGCACAATACCAGGGCCGGGTATGACCTACCTCGAGATAATGCCGTTCTGGGTTATTGAAAGAATGAGCGAGATTCCCGCAATAACACAAAGATCAAGGCGTAAATTTTGGAACAGATTTGTACGAATCCGTACAAGGCGGTTAGACAACTGTACAAATTAGATTCCTTTCTAAAAATGGAAATGTACCTTATTTAGGACTCTCCTATTATATAAAGGAGGCTTATTCATTAATAAACATCATTAATCATTGGCAAAGAATATACATTCTTACTTTTTGCTCCTCTCCCATCAGAATTATTCCTCAACTTATATATTGTTCTTACTAGTACCCATCGAGGTCACCATAGGTCGAGGTCGAGGCTTCCTCACATGCTGGTTTGATTTAGCTTGTTCACTTAACTTATACATTTATCTTCATGTCTATCAATTCGTATTGATTTAGATCACATATCTTTTAGACCTCAACATAAGTTTAATTGTTACTCAGATTTTAGGGCAAGTAAATATATGTTAGGTTGACTCAATAATTAACAAATATGACGGTTATTTTAAATTTACATCAATAATTAGCTTTTTTATTTTAAAGAGTCTTTGTTTGCAAAGCAAACTCCCACCATACTTGGATAGAAGGTGTTCTCAAATAATAGATTGGAACTAGCACGAATAGGAAGCAAACTCCGACCAAATTATACAGAGAATTCATATGACAAGTTTGAGATTAGGAATTAATTGCGAAGTTAGATGTAATATTTTCCTTATTAATTACGCATTGTTGGCGTGGATTCTTAGTTGCATTTTTATGCTGCAACGCTATGAATATTTCACAGGACAGTCACTCTTTTAGTTCATATCATTTGGAATTAATTACAAGT
>ML305434.1:0-26001 GCA_005239505.1 Nicotiana paniculata | reverse complement strand
CGACCTCGATATCAAAACTTCCACTTCCGGCCGGATTTCTCAAAAACCTTCAAATTTCTATCTTTAGCCAAATGACTTAAAAATGACCTTCGGACATCTGAATTCACTTCCGATCGCGCTCCCAACTCCAGAATCACCATACAGAGATATTCCCAGACTCGGAATCCCAAACGGACATCAACCTCACTGATATGCACTCCAACCCCAGATTCATGAAATCCTTCTAAAATGCTAACTCCCATAATATACGCCGAAATGCTCCCAGGTTATCCAAAACCCGATCCAGACATACACCCGAGTCCGAAATCATCATACGAACCTGCTGGAACCTTCAAATCCTGATTCGGAGATCGTTTACTCAAAATTCCAATCTTAGTTGATTTCACCAACTTAAGGCTTCTGAAATGAGAATTTTCTTTCCAAACCAACTCTAAACTTCATGAAATTCAATTTCGACCACGCCCACGGGTCATAATACCTGAAATGAAGCTGCTCACAGCCTCAGATCGCTGAACGACGCGCTAGAACTCAAAACGACCGGTCGCGTCATTACATTCTCCTTCACTTAAACCGATGTTCGTCCTCGAACGTGCTAAGAACTGCTCTGGAGTTATCTGAAATCACCGTTTATTGCCTCGAGCACCTGCCCGTACTACCACAACCCTGTTGAGCACAATGGCTTGATCAAATCTGGAGATTTCTTCTTTATCCATATAATAAGCTTAGAATTCATTCAAACACCTGAAATTTCTCTGCCAGGCCTAGTTCCAACATATAAACACCGTATCAACTACCATACGATATACCAGAACATGACCGCATACCTTTGCCGAATCAACACCATGCACCGCACAACTCATCATCTGACCACAATGACACTCCCTGAACCTTAATAGCCAAAATTCCACGAATCTGATGCTCCCAATGCACCTCATAAAAAATATACATACACCCTGCTATAATGCTGATGATACCACTACAACGGAGGAAATGTGCAGAAATTCATACTCAACTGCAGAGTTAACAAATCCTTGAATACCTCATCTTGACTAGAATCATCACTTTAGTATGAACCTCAATAATGGTATTTGTTCTTTAATATACACTTCACATAACCTCATCGCACTGATCCCTGATCCAAAAATCTCGTCTCACCCAGTATGAATTGCTCAGAAAACAAACCACCCATCATGACCAACAACCTCACATGATACCACATCGCGCCAATAGGCCATAACTCGAACATGATAATAGGAAACGACTGAGGATGAAACTATTAAGCTCATGCAATTAATATGAGTTCTTACTAGAAAATAGGAATTAAAACATAAGAAAATAAATATAGGAACCTTACTCATCATCACACTGTTGCGGTGTGCAACCCGATCCAAATAACATACCCGTGGCGGCGTGCCACCCGATCCCAAATAACATCACCGTGGCGGCGTGCCACCCGATCCAAATAACATAAAACTCACGTAAGGAAATATATACAGAGCTGATTCGCTCACTATTACAAATTACTTAATATTGATCACAAGCACGCTAAGTGCATAATACCATCCTGGGGAGACTGATAGAGCCATATGCAACAAAACTCAAGCACAACTGAGGTGCGATATATATATACACTCTGGATCTCAAGAGCTATCCTGCTCACATAGCATCCCCACTACGCGGGACCTCAACACATAAGAAATTATCAAGCCGTTTCACAACTCGCACGACACAATCACAGTTACACATGAATTCGACGAAGACGGAACAACACCCGATGTTCTAACATCTTTCCAAGAAAAGCGCTCTATTGAGAGGAACATGCCTGGCTCATACGGAGCCCATAATCATATTTAAATCCATCCACAAACATCAAACTACCTTGCTCGCACCAACTAAGCTAATAGCTTTTGCCTGGGTCCATATTAACCCACCTTCTATCATAATACACGAGAACAACCATCATCACCGGGGCTAACACCCCATAATCCATAATCAACTGAACCGAACGCCTTCCAGGCGTAAATTCTCAAGTGACTACATGTCATACTTTACACAATCTTTTCGCGGTCATGCTTCCACGACCTTCCACACAAGGAAACAAGTCTGCCTATCCATAACATCGACCACACTAAGGACGCAAAACACATTGAGAACCCAGGACTAGGGTACAAAGCCTCCTTCACTGAATACCGATCTCAGGTGACACTGAAGATAACACCAGCTTACTTTGAACTTTAAAANGCAAGAATTCCATCATAACTTCCGAACCACCAATAGGGTGAACACTTCATCATATAGAAACTTTTTACTTGACTCAATTCAAGAGTACCATCTCAACACACGAGTGAATTCCCATTATCACCCAATCATGCAAATCCTTAAGTAGTAGTCTATACCACCATAACCCTTCCGGGGTCCGCCTACACCTGACAGGCCATAACATTCAAATGCTCCCACATGAGATCCATTACGACGGCCGACAAGCCCCGCACACACCGACACAAACTACATGCATAACTAAATCACATCAAAGGGACCGATCACTGCCGCAAATGTGCCAGTTCAACCATGGCTAATCAATCTATCTTCTTTTAATCATCTTCAATTGCCTCAGGAATAATAACAACTTTCTCCGACCCATAGAAAACTCAACCCTCACTCATCCCGAGTGACCTTGATTCACGAGACTAGGCTGCCCAAATCCCGCAACCCGTCTCATACCCTTTTGATAATTCTTTTCTTCAATCCGGAGTCTATTTCTCTCCCTCCTCCAATGTCATCTTGTATACTGAAACATATCATAGAACGTTCCAACCGTCCTCATTCCTCTCAGAGATTACTCTGCAAAAGCTCGATTCCCGAACATACTGCTGCCTGAAATCCTTAATTGCCGCATTCTTTAACTTTTGAACTCACTAGGACCGGTATTGAGAGTCACCCACTCTGACTGGCCCCGAATACAATCAACCCCCAAGGCTCTCTAAGCACAGGAACACCTTTTTCAATGAAACACGTGTCTGAGTCACAACCCTTTAAACTCGCCCATGCCTTATGCAAAATTTGAATCTTCCAAAGCCTAACCCTGATATGACAGGACCAACTTTTGTACATATTCATCAAATCCTATACACAAGTACCGTTTTACTCCTTTTTCCTTAGCTGAAATAACTTGCCAACATGCCGACAATCCTCAACCCCATGCGAAGACGATCCTACAACCTAACTCCTGATGGTAGGACTCCCCCACTTAACCCGAAGCTACTTCTTGCACCACTCTAGACCCTGCTGAGATCCTTCTCCTCTGATAACATGATCTGGCTCAGCCAATCCATCCAAACCTTCCAAATTCTCTTGCTAGCACTCCCCAAATACTCGAATTCTCTAGCATCATTCACACATTCAATCTCCTATCGACTAGCCACTAGGACCCCTCACAGAACCTGCCAACCCCGCCATTGCTAACCTATCCCAGAAGACAACCCACCTGTAGAAATCACCTGCTGACACCTCCTAGCGACGCTGAAATGCACGCTCTCTGCGACCTCAATACCCCATCCTACGCCACATTTATTCCAGGATCATTCCTTGCCAGCCGCATTCCTCAATACTTCCTCTCAATACTCTGACCCCACACAACCGAAGAAACCATAGCACCGACAAACCTAACACATTCCATTCGATCAATGACAACAAATACATGTCACATGTGCGTACCCCGTCTCGCTTAAAGACACCAAGTCTTACTACTTTATCAATCCCAACCGAGCCATTCATACTCCAAATGCCTTCCCTCTGTCAGAACAAAAGCACTGAAATCTCGAAATCATACTCTGAGAAGATCTCCCTTCAAACCATTCATCTTCCCCAACATACGGGCAAACGTTCTATCATCATATCGACACCGCGCGACAATCAATTGCAACCATCATCACTACCCGAGCACGGCCTTAAGGCTCCCAGAAACACAACTACTGAGCTGAAACAACATATTACTCTTTCACAGGGCCATAACAACAACCACGACCATTTATACCTGGAAGCATCTTGAATAACATTCGTAGCACCATTCCCATTCCTCAAACTCCTGATCCATAGCAAGCGCTCTGCGACGCGTAAGATTGAGTAGAAATGAACATAGGCATAAGCCTCAAAGAAATCAACTCGCACGATGAAGAATAAAGACGGGAAGTACTCCTAACAGCCCTGTAGCCTCTCAAAGATAAGTACAGACATCTCCGTACCGATCCGCAAGACTCTACTAGACTTGCTCATGACTCGTGAGGCCTACGGGAACCTAGCTCTGATACCACGTTGTCACGACCCAAAATCCCTAAGGTCGTGATGGCGCTGGACACAAGGTCAGGCAAGCCAAACCATTAATTAACTGAAATAACTTTCCAGTTTTAACATTTTTGAAATCGTTACCTTTTCTTGCATTTCATAATCAAATAAACAAATTTTAGTAAACTTAAATACGACAGCACATCAATTCAGTTTAATGAAATAAATCCCAACACATCCCCAAAACCCGGTGTCACGAGTACATGAGCAATTTCTAAGAATTTTACAAATATTACAAAGCCTGTATGAAATACCATTGGACAAGGAAATTTAAAATGAAACAGATACAGTATGAAGGTGACTCTGTCAGCTGCGGATCGCCTCCGGAAGATGCATCTCGTTTAAGTCTCCAAACCTCCACATTGCTATGAAAGTACCTGTGGTATAAAATGCACAGCAAGTGCAACAAGAGTACAAAAACAACGTGTTCTCAGTAAGTCGCTTGCCTAACCTCAGATAGATAGTGACGAGAGGGCAAATTAGACTCTTACTAAGGTCCGACAATACAACATATGACAGAATACAATGAAATACAATAGACATGTAAGACAGTGAGCAACGAATACATATCAAGTACAGAAAATCCAGGTAACCACTGAGAATAAACAACCATGTACACTTTACTTTTTCCCAAATACATGTCAAGCCAATACCAATAGAATAGTACCAAATAGTCATGTGCACACAAGGGTAAGACAACCGGCCGGAGTCATAAGATAGTCAACCTCTATGCACTGCCGAAGGATCGATCGGCCCGTCCCAAAAGTGCATTTCTCAACCTCTCTAAGCACTGCCGAAGGATCGATCGGCCCGTCCCAAAAGTGCGCCTCTCAATCTCTCTATACGCTGCCGAAGGATCGATCGGCCCGTCCCAAAAGTGCATCTCTCAACCTCTCTACGCACTGCCGAAGGATCGATCGGCCCGTCCCAAAAGTGCATCTCTCAACCTCTCTACGCACTGCCGAAGGATCGATCGGCCCGCCCCAAAAGTGCGGCTCTCAATATAATAATCCTCTCTTTCCACTGCCAAATGATCGACCGGCCCGTCCCAAAAGTGCACCTCTCAATATGATACGGCTAGCCTGCTCGCGAATCATACATGCAACTCAGGTGCTCATAAGAATACATACACAAATACAGGGTCTTCCTGCTCGCGAATCACTCAAGCGACTCAGGTACCCAAAGTTACACATATCCACATAATTAATTCGTATTTTATCAAGAAAATTGTTTTTCTCAGGGAAATGGTAAAGTCTTTGTTAAAAGAAACATGAAATATAGGTTTTGAAATCTTTATTTTTGAAACTCATTTGTCCAGTTTAGTAGTACTCCATGATACAATCCAGTCCAGGTACACATATATTCACAGCGGAAACAATTTTCTTTTAGAAGGTTAACAATATGAACTCTAGATTTCTTTTTAAACATTCAATTACGTCTTCGATCACATTAGCAGTTTAATATTACATGCAGGGTTACAGGTACACACATAAAGCATGCTAGTGGGTCCTAGGCTACCCGGACATGGCATAATAGTAGCTACACATGGACTCTCGTCACCTCGTGTGTATGTAGCCCCCGAAGATAATAACATGTATTGAATTAATTCACCTAGGGGGACAATTCCCCCTCACGAAGTTAGAAAGAAGACTTACCTCGCTCCGAATTTCCAACACCGGCTTCCAATCCCTTCCGATGACCCCAACGGACGCGCAACGCTCCGAAACTACCACATAAATGAAAAAGCAATGAAAATTCATCCTAATACTCACAAAAAATTCAGATTATATACTTTCCCAACCCTGCTCGGAGAAATGGCCAAAATGCCCTCGGGCCCACGTGCCCGGAATCTGAAATTTCTTGAAGAAGAACCCAACCCAAATCTTTACTAATGTATTTATACAACTTACCTCAATAATTAAGCTCAATTGGTTGCTAAAATTAAATTTACCAAACTCTAGGTTTCCATCAAATTTTCCTACCAATTTGACATCAAAACCATGTAATAATTTTGTATTAATCTTAGAAATGGGTAGAATCCTCTTACCTCTGAAGTTTGATGAAATCCCTCTTGAAAAGGTCTCCAAATTCGTCCATAGCTTTTGAAAAATGAAAGAGAATTGCAAAAAATCCCATTTTAAACAACACTGCCCAGATCTTTAATCTCCGCAATCGCGGGAATGCCTTCGCGATCGCATAGGCCAAGCCCCAGCCTTCTTCGCGACCGCATTGCACCTCCTGGGATCGCGTAGGCCAACCAGCATCCCTCCAAATTCCTTCTCCGCGATCGCAGCTCCCCGTATGCGATCGCACAAGCCTGCCCAGCCCTTCACCGCGATCGCACACCAGCACCCGCGATCGCGTAGGCCAAAATCTTCGCCCCTCAATTTCTTCTCCGCGATCGCACAGCTAAGGCTGCGATCGTATAGGACACCAGCAGCACCAGAAACCAGCAACAACAAATCACTCCGAAATGACCCGAAACCACCCCGAAACACACCCGAGACCCCCCGGACCCTGTCTAAACACACGACTCAGTCCCATAACATGATACGGACTTGCTCGAGCCCTCAAATCACATCAAACAACGCCAAAATCACGAATCGCACTCAAATCCAATTCTTTAAGAACTTAGAATTTCAAACTTCTGTATCCGATGTCGAAACCTATCAAATCAGGTCCGATTGACCTCAATTTTGCGCACAAGTCATATTCAACATTACGGACCTGCTCCAACTTCCGGAATCGCATTTCGACCTCAATATCAAAACTTCCACTTCCGGCCGGATTTCTTTCTATCTTTAGCCAAATGACCTCCGGACATCCGAATTCACTTCCGATCGCGCTCCCAACTCCAGAATCACCATTTGGAGCTATTCCCAGACTCGAAATCCCAAATGGACATCAACCTCACTGATATGCACTCCAACCCCAGATTCATGAAATCCTTCTAAAATGCTAACTCCCATAATATACGCCGAAACGCTCCCGGGTTATCCAAAACCCGATCCAGACATACACCCGAGTCAGAAATCATCATACGAACCTGCTGGAACCTTCAAATCCTGATTCGGAGATCGTTTACTCAAAATTCCATTCTTCGTTGATTTCACCAACTTAAGGCTTCTGAAATGAGAATTTTCTTTCCAAACCAATTCTAAACTTCATGAAATTTAATTCCGACCACGCCCACGGGTCATAATACCTGAAACGAAGCTGCTCACGACCTCAAACCACTGAACGACGCGCTAGAGCTCAAAATGACCGGTCGGGTTGTTACACATATTCCATTACTAAGGCAATTTGTTTTTTTTTGTCTTCTTTAAAACATGAATTAAGTAAAATTCAGTCAGGTCCTCTATTAACTTGAACTCAAGGATCTAACAATATCTTAATTTGCACTTATTGTGCCTAAATAAGCTGAAAAATAGCTAATTTGACTCCAAATTTTCGCGAACGACTCAAATTAATCGTTACAGAGTGGGAGAAAGCTAAATTATAATGCCATTTCAAGTGAAAGGTTAAGATTTACCTCGCTCTCTCGAACCTGTTTGTAGTACTTCTCCCACAAAGCTTTATCCATTTTCCCTGAGCCATTTGGGCAATAATCTTCCTCCAAATCATACTCGCTACAACTATCATCTTCCTCTACATTCATGCCATCGTCAATGAAAGTTACGTTACCACCGACCTTCTCATCACCTTCTTTGATCTTATGTTTTCTTTTGCGGCGCGGACCCTGTTTCCACTGCTATTGACAAAGGCACATTTTGTGACATACAATGGCGGCGGAGGTGGCGGAGACAGAGACGGAGGCAGTAAAAGATTAATGTCGATCGTGAGAGAGAAAACCCTACAATTGTCGGAAAAAAGGATGAGAAATATGGCAAGGGCTACAGCCTTAGGCGGAATTTATATGTATTATTATTATTTCTATAAAGGATGTTTTTCCGTGTTCAATTGTACATTATATTGGTCTTTGGTTTTGCTCGACTTGTGAGCATAAAAAATTCAAATTGAGTATTTAGTGTTGTAAATATTTCTTCTTTCCCCTGTTGTGATGTGGCTGCTTGTGACTTGGTTTGCCATCAATATTTCATGTGAATGCAAATTGATTTGTTCGTAGAGCTCACATTGTCTACCTAGCTTTCTTCTCTTACACAATTATATATACACAGAGACAAATGCTGCACGCAGTTATAGACATCAAAAGCAAATATTTTTTTAGGATAGTGTCTGCTTTTCATAATAGTTGTATCACTTGGTAGCATCAAAGTTAGTCAATTCAACATCCTTGCAGTACAGAAATTACTCTGTGAAATGATCAGTAGCTATCTAGTTTGAACTAATAAGATAGTATTATCATCTTTTTTTTCGATTAATGTTTCATATACGATACACAGAGAAAATTTCATGTATCGGCAGCAAAAACTAAGTTTCAGATAATACAAGAAAAACGAAGGAAAAATTCATACAAAAATATGTGTGTGCGCGTGCGCCCTTTTTTTCATTAAAAATATCTATTATTGGTGGGGGTCTTGGCCTAAATCCGAACCTGTAAATTTCCTTCATAAAAGATACTAAGCTTTCAAAAGGCTGTGAGTACAAAAACAAAAACAAAACTTACTTATCCATTTTCAAAACCCAAGAAACCCACGTGTGAGGAGGAAAGCTCTGGCGATTTAGATGACAGAAGCATGAACATCTCACAGGCCATTAATGGCTTCTCCGGCCACTGGCCAGCCTCCCAGTCGTCCCTACCATCCCCACAACCCCAAACAACATCTACCAATCCTAATCCACTCAAAACTATGCTTAATTACTACAACCCGAGTATGCCCATGCAAACCCTAGCCAAAATGCCTATCGAACTAGTCGAGTTCCTTCATGGTAAATCTATAATCAAGTGGAAGAAGTAAGAAGTTAAACTATTAATCATTCAAAAAGGTTTTCAACTGACAGTTCTTGACAAATTTTTGTATAGGAAGCCTGTCATCAATGAACTATGCAAAGTCATTCCCATTTAATGTGAACTTAAAGGAGCATGTTCAATAGGTTTTATTGAAGACAATCATGTGTTGAAAATGTTGTCTTTAATGGAGGATTATGTTCAGTTTTTATCAAAGCCTGCATTCTACTTAAAAGCTCAAGGTGAGATGTGGCAGACGAGGTGCACGAAGTGGAATCCATGGTGGAAGCCTGAAGAGGAAACACCTATTGCAGTAGCTTGGATCAGCTTTCCTGATTTGGATCTCAATTTCTTTGGTAAGTAATTTGTCTTCTCCTTAGCAAGGGCAATAGGTAATTCATTGCATGTTGATCTTGCAACGCAAAATGGTACTAGACCTAGTTGTGCAAAGGTGAAGGTTGAGGTTAGTTTATTAGCTAAATTTCCTCAACGAATTAAAATAAAAGAAGAGGAAGATGAGTCTGGGCCTAAGGAATCTAAATGGATCAAAATTAAATATGATTACATGCCAAAATATTGCAAGACTTGTAAGAAGCAAGGGCATAATGAATTGGATTGTTGGGTAATTCATCTTGAGCTACATAGGAGGTTTAATGAAGTTGATGAAAGTAGCAAATGTAAAGAGTTGGTTGGTACTACAACCAACACCACCATGGTGCTCACAAGTGGAAAAGTTCTTTGGAAGCTAGTTCCTAACCCTGCAAAGCAAGAATGGATGCCAAAAAGGCAGAATAAGCATCTAAAAGACAAAAGAGATCAGATTATTGATAATGTAAAGGAGAAGGAGGATGACAAATTGAAAGGTAAGACCAATGAAGATGTAGTATCAACTAAGAACAAATTTGATGCTTTAGAGGTTGAAGAAATTGAAACCCAATATTGAGGATCATTGATGGCAAAACGAATGGTAATGTCAAGGAAAAAGAGAAGCAACTTCTGGAGAATGAAGCCAAGAAGGTATATGAGAAGAAACAATTGAGGAATGCTGACAATCCAGCTCTAATACAAGTGAAGCTGGGATTATTGTAGCGACTATGGATGGAAATACTAATCCTATTACCACATGTATTAGGGTGGAGGAAATCAAGGAACTTGGAATTGAAAATAGAAATGAGTCTTAATCCTAGTGGTATTGGGACTGGAGATGTAGCTACTAAAGAAATAATGGTGAATTGGGTCCAAAGAAGATTTGGCACACCAAAGGAGGCACTCAATATTACACTCAATCATTCATGTCATGAGGCACCTTCACAAATATTTGCTGAATCACCTAAGAGAATTAAGTCAACTCGAGCAACTAGGAATGATAGCTCTTTGTGGAGTAATGAAGTACAAGTTATAGAAGACAATTTTGATGCAAATAATAGTCCAGCAATCGATGATCAAAGGGACAATACACAGGTGAACTAGGCAAACAAAGTTAACACTAGTGCTACAGTAAACCCTAGTTGCAAAAACCTAGGGCTGAGATTGTGAAAGAAGCTAATGTGCAGCAGCTTAAGCAACCAACTGGGGGCCCTAACAGATCACTAGAACAAGCTAGAATCACTGGTGGATGTTGTAGAGGCATCTGGAAAGAAGAACGCCAATGGTACAGTAAACCCTAGAGGAATTGCTTAGGCTTTTGATAATTTTGTAGGTGATCAAGTGGAGATTTTGGGTGGTGAACAAGTTGGGAATGTTAATATGGAGGTCTTAAAGAATACAGTTAGGTTAAACCATCAAACAACTGATGGCAAGACCTATGATCTTAATGGAGTAGTAACTTCTGAACATATTACTACAATAAATCCTAGCCTAGGTAATGTGTAAGAGCTGCAATTCAGGGTGATGCAGGAGGCTTTGGGAGCTATGCAGCATAATGCCATAGTGATAGAAGAGGCAAACATAATGGCTAAAGGGCAGAATGAGCAGGCTATAGCACCGAAGGCAACAAGAGACATTGAGCCAATTTCAATGGCTTGTGCATTAGGAACAGGGAAGACTATGCAGCTTCAGATCAATTTACCATTGAAGACTCATCTACATACCTTACATGACGTAGTGGAACATAATGTGGCTTCTGTGGGGATTGATAAAGCTCTAATAGAACAACAATAATTTGAGGACGATGGAGATGATGAGTCAACAACTGGGAATTTCAAACGTAGTGGCAAGGGAGACTAACCTATCTCCTAGAGTTAGTGCTAAGGAAGGTAAGAAAAGTAAGAAGTAGGCACACAATAAGGAGGCACCACAAACTACAAGACCTAGAAGGGCATTGTTAGAAACTAAATGACTACAAAATATTAATTTGGAATATAAGGTCTGTGAATACATAGCATGACTTTCCTAGGGTGATCAACAGGCAAATAGAGCAAAATTTCTTTGTCATTTCTTTGATGGAGCCATTTCATAATGCAAGGCACATACAATGGTACAGAAGAAGATTTAACATGGAAGCTACTTCTATTTTCTTATGCTAATATGAAATAGGAATTGGTCATGGAAACTGCACAATAGGTGAATGGTAAGGTGTTTCATCATGACATTGGCCAACATGTTATAATGACTTTTGTTTATGCAAAATGTTCGTCTCTTGAGAGGTTGAAATTGTGGCATAATTTGTACTATCTTGCAAGTGATATGGAGATGCCTTGGATGGTAGGTGGAGACTTTAATGTGGTACTTCATGAAGATGAAGATATTGTTGTCTTCAAGTGTATCTTCCTGAGTATGAACACTTTGCCTTTTATGTTAATCAAGTGGATTGTTTGATCTAGGCTACAAAGGGAGTCCTTTCACTTGGTGGAATGGAAAATCTAATGCTGAGTGTATCTTTAAGAGACTGGATAGGATTTTTGTAAATCTTCCTTTCTAGAATCTTCTTCCTATTGTTGAGGTTGAGCATTTGATAAGAACTGAATCAGACCATGCCCCTTTGTTCATGAGTTGTGGAGAACATGCTTCAAATTATGTTAAACCGTTTAGATTTCTCAAATTTTGGACTAAACATGAGTCTTTTAAAGAGGTTGTGTGGCCGAAATGGCAAGCAGAATTCATTGGTGATCCTTTTCTCATGTTCAAGAACAAATTGAATAATGTGAATGTTGCACTGTCCAAATGGAGTAGAGTCACTTATGGTGACATCTTTAAGCAATTGGCAATCCTGGAGGACACTGTAAAGGTGAAGGAGATGTTGTTTGAGGAGGAACCAACAATTGCTAATAAAATAGTGCTCCAATAGGACCAAGAAAAATTAAAGAAGTACTTGAGTATTGATGAACAATATTGGAAGCGAAAAGCTGGGATGACTTGGTTTGCTGAGGGTGATGGAAATACAAGCTTTTTTCGCAATAATGTGAATGGAAAAAGGAGGAAGCTACAAGTGAAGAAGAATCAAAATGGAGATGGGAACTGGATTGATAATCAAGTTCAATTGGTTGTTGCTGATGTGGTCTTCTACCAGAATCAATTTACCAAAAAAAGTGATCCTACAGATTTTTCCTTGCTTGACAATGTGCCTTCTATGGTGACTGTGGAGCAAAACAAGGAGTTGAGATATCCAACACTAAAAGATGTCAATGGTGTAGTGTTTGAGTTGAGTGGAGATAGTGGTAGTGGTCCTAATGGATTTACTAGAACATTTTATCAATACTGTTGGGAGATTATTGGCTATAATATATCCAGCATGGTACTACATTTCTATGGAGGTACTACACTTCCAAAGTTCATCACATACACTAATTTGGTGTTGCTGCCTAAGGAACCTATGGTGCAAACATTTTATGATCTTAGACCTATAAGTTTGAGCAACTTCATCAATAAGGTGATATACAAGGTGCTACTTGGTAGATTGGAGAAGTTCCTGCCTGCCTTGATCTCCCCTAATCGATCTATATTTGTGAAGGGTGGGAGTATCTTTGAAAATATTATTTTCACGTAGGAGAAATTCACCGATATAAGACTGAGAGCTAAGCCAACTAATGTTGTGATAAAGCTGGACATGGTGAAGACCTATGATAGGGTCTCTTGGAAGTATTTATTACATGTTCTAAGGAAGATGGGGTTTGCTGAGCACTTCATTAACGTGGTGTGGAACTTAGTATCAAATAATTGGTATACAGTTTTGGTGAATTGTTAAGATTAAGGTTTCTTCACGTCCATAAGAGGGGTGAAGCAAGGTGATCCACTGTCTCCTGCATTGTTCATATTGTCAACAGAAGTGCTATCTAGATCCTTGAACAAGTTGTTTGAAGACAAAGCCTTTGTAGGATTTGGAATGCCTAAGTGGTATGAACCACTGAATCATTTGACATATGCTGATGATACTATTATTTTTACCTCAGCTCATTCAGAATCTTTGAAGAAGGTGATGATAGTATTGGGAAGCTATAAGAGGATTTCTGGACAATTGATTAATAAAGCTAAGAGTTCATACTATATGCATGCCAATGTTACAAATTCATTGGTTCAAGCAGTATAAGATGCTACAGGTTTTACTAGAGGAGAGTTTCCTTTTACCTACTTGGTATGCCCTATCTTCAGCACTAGAAGAAGGAAGGATTACTACAATGATCTTATAAAAAAGGTGAGATCTAAGTTGCACTCTTGGAAAGGGAAGTTGTTATCATTTGGAGGAAAGACAACACTCATCACTAGTGTGTTGCAAAGTATGCCAATACATATATTATCAGTCCTCGATCCTCCAGATAATATTATTGAACATTTTCACAACTTGCAAGATTCTTTTGGAGTACAAAGGAGGAAGGCAGGAGTAGGCATTGGGATTCTTGGCAGAAGTTATGTATGCCTAAAGAAGATGGTGGATTAGGTTTCAGATCTGTACATGATGTCTCTAGAGCTTTGTTTACTAAGCTGTGGTGGGGATCCAGAACAACCAAATCACTATGGTCTAACTTCATGTGGAACAAGTACTGCAAGAAAGAACTTCCTAGAGTAGTGCATCTTAGGAAATGATCTCATGTATGGAGGCCGATGTTGAATGCAAAGAAAAATGTGGAGCATGAAATACTGTGGGAGATGAAGAGTCGTACTACATATATATGGCATGAAAATTGGACTGGCTTAGGGGCATTGTACACTACAAAAAAAAATTAGAATTAGCTACGAACGTCGGCGTTAATCTGTCTCTAAAATGCTCGTAGCTATCAGAATTTCTTGTTAATCAGTTGATAATCCATCGCTAAATGAGATTAGCAATAGATTTTTATACTTAGCTACAAAATTTATCCGTCGCTAAAACCTGATTTTTTAGTAGTGCATATCACGTAGAGCCAACTGAGTTTCACATCAATGAGGATTTGTAAGAAGTGGCAGAATTGAGGCAAGAAGCTAGCCGGAATGAGGTGCTGATTGACCAAACTTTTCTTGAAGATATTGTTGAACATATTAAACAAAAGGTGCAGTTTGAAGGTAGTACTGGCTACAGGGAAAAACCTTTATGGAAACCTACATCTTGAGGTAAGTTTACAGTGAGGAATGCTTGGCATATGGTGAGACATAGAACAAAACCTAATCTTGAATACAAGCAAAATTAATGGGTTGCCATTCAAGATTTAATTTTTTCTGTGGAGGCTATGGAGGGGCAAACTAGCTACTAATGATTTATGGAGAATGCAAGGTACATATGTATTCCTAGGTGTTGGTGCTGTCAACCTACACACGAGGAATCTTTTGAGCATTTGTTCTTGACATGCACTACTGCTACTAGGGCTTGGAAGACATTTATGAATGCTGCAAGGATAAATGTTCAACTGGTACATGTGCATCAAGTTATTAGGGCATGGTGGAAGGCTTCATGTTGTCCAAAACTGAAGCCACTATTTTAGGCAGTGCAAGTAATTGTAACTTGGGAGTTGTGGAAGATGAGAAACACCAATAGGGATGGTGGATCAGTTTCAGTTAATAGGGTAATACATGAGATCAACAAGACACTATACTTCTTGGCAAAGGTTAGTTATAGTCGGCTGACTCACATTCCCTATCTTTGGCCAAACATGATAAGGATTTTGAGGAGTATAGGCCAATGATTATAACTAAAAGAGTGACATGGCAATTGCCTTATACTGGATGGCAAAAGTGTAATATTGATGGAGCATCAAGGGGCAATCCATACCCCGTTCTCTTGGCTTTTGTGTGAGGAATGGTGAAGGTGATTTTGTGTATGCACAAGCATAACAACTAGAGGAAACAATTAATATTGTGGCAGAGGCAAAGGCTATATAAGAAGGACTATCTTATTGTGTAGCCCATGACCTACATCCTTTAATATTGGAGACAGATTCACTGGGAATAAAGAAGATCATTGAAGGAGAATGGGATCCTCCATGGTGTATTGGGGCTAAATTCAAGAGGATCAAGGAGATGAAGGAGCATTTTAATGTGCTGTTTCAGCATGTATTAAGGGAAGACAACACAATGACTGATTATTTAACTAACCTTGTGTTTTCTTTTGCAGGTACAATCCAGTTTCATTAATTCTCTGAACAGCCAAGTGCAGAGAGGAGGTTAATCAACCTTGACAAGTCTCAAACTCCTAACCTTAGGGTTAGGTTTGTAAAAAAAGCCCCGGGCTGATGTCACTTTATAAAAGATCACAACCTACCCCTTATATTTGTTTTTGTGTTTTCTGCGTGTTTATAGGTGACTTTCAAGTGGTATTAGCATGGATCCATACTAATTCTGGTGGTGGCCTAAAGACATGTGGAACAGGTAAGGCAAGCAGGCATTACACTGCAAAACAAGTACGTTCAAATGGTTACAGACAAATACTAGGGCAAGCTTGGTATGTCCTATGGTTTAAAAATGGCTTCAAGGATGATCATTGGTCACAATTTTGCTTACTAAGGTGCTTCTACACTCTACATTATAGGTGTAGTGATCCCGTTCAATTCACATCTCAAATCAAAGATATGAAATAATCGATTGTAATAGTAATACCCAACAAGAGTCGGGGTCGATTTTCACAGGGAGCTATATATGGGAACTAGGAGTATATATTATAGTACATGAGTTTGAACTATTTCAATTTATACTTTCACAAATTGGGGTTGTTTCTATGTCTATTTTAAACTAAGATTGCAAAGTTACGAAATGAAACTAGGAAATTGATTTTGTTGTTTTTCATGTTTTGTAAAATCATAAGTTATGACCATCACCTAGGTGTTTTCCTAGTGGGATATAACCTCAATGCTTGTTTTGTTGATCGGTATGTATTATAGGTATCAACACTCAATTACCCACTCAATACCTCTCGGTCATAGAGTGATTTTGCTCAATTGGCTTTCTAAGTCCAAATGGGTATTGCTCAAAACAGTTGATAAAAGCTCAAGTCGGGTTATTACTATCTCTAGGTTGAACCCTTTAATTGGGATTATCAATCTCTCGATTGACCCAATTTCAAGTAGAGACTAAGTCAAATAAGCATGAATTAATGTTTGCAACCATTTATTCCACAAATTAAAGCATGAACAAGGCTAAATAAAACAAGCATTAAATCAAATACCCACAAGGTTTGCACACTAGGGTTGGGTCACAACCCTAGTAAAAATATAGCTACTCATGCTTGAAATTGAAGAAATAGAAGAACATATGCTAATTAAACTCATATTGTAAAATGAAAATGATAAAATCTATGTTAAAATATCCCAAAATATGAAAACTACTAAAAGAAGCAAAGAGAAACGACTACTGTAGTTGTTGATGTCAAAAGTTGACCAAAAAATGTGAAACTCGTCTATTTATACAGGGTTGAAAATTTCGGACAAAAATGCCCTTGGGGAGGTTTTGCGGCCGCACAATTCCATGTGTTGTCCGCTGAATTCCTCAACTTGTCAGGACTGGAAGTGTGCGTCCGCATAATTCTAATCTGCAGTCGCAAGGCACTTTTTCTGCGGTCCGCAAATTTGTAACTGTGTTCGCATCTTGCTCTTCTGCGGTCCGCACTTTACATACTAGGCCAGCTTTTGCGGCCGCACAATTCATGTGGGGACCGCATTTTGCACCAAAATCTGCTGACTTTTCCTTCATAATCTGCGGTTGCAGATGATATTCTATTGTCCGCACTTCTGAGCTTCTGTTCCTTTTATGTCCTCGAATTCAGATTACTCCTTCTTGAGTTGGATTTCATCTCGGGAGTTCATCTTCCAATATTCCTGCAATTAAGCACATTTCATCAGTTTTCGAGAACACAATTAAACACTTTTGGACTAAAAAAAAAGCAAAAAGTCACTAATAAGTGTTCAAAATTAACACTTATCAACTCCCCCAAACTTAAGTTTTTGCTTGTCCTCAAACAAATAAATTAGTTCCCACCTCCACAAGTTAAGGGTCATTCCAGCTAAGCAAAGGTGAATCATTCATACATAAGTTGGGATCAACAATTACCCACACCACTTATGAATTATCAACAAGGCTACAAATTAAACTTTATGCACAAATAGTTCTAATGTGACACTTCCTCATCAAGAGTTGACTTTATTCATCAACTAAGCTCGATCTTTCATGTAGGCCATTTTGGATTCCAAACTCCTCCTCGTCTTCTCTCCGTTTCCTATCTTGCTTAAGAATTTAGCACTCAATCCAAAGATTTGCGAAAGGCTCACTCATCTCTCTCAAAAGAATGTCGTAAGTACGACTTTAAGCACCATAGGCTTGCCCCTCATGTAGATCACCACTAATGTAAGCTTACTTGGCTTGAAATCACGTAGGGCTTTTATTGGAATGCAATGAAGGCTTTTGGACTAAGGTTGGGTATGATATGATTGAACGAGTTCATCTTTCCTTAAGCACTCCATTTCTATTCTCGGCTCATGCTTTGTCAATTCTTTGAGCCATTTTCTTTTCCTTGGGGGAACTAGAGAGACTTAACATCACTCTTTTTTGATCATGACATTCATTTTCTCCCTCTTTGATTTCTCCATGCTTTGCATCATTACTTTTATTTGAATCCCTTTAACTCTTCAAGTTATTCACTTACTTTTTGCATTTTTCTTATTGTTCTTTACTTTTCTTGCCTTTCCTTCTCATAATTTCTTTTCTCTTTTTGTGCCTTGATACCTTTTTCAAGTTCCTCGTCTCTCCCCCAAACTTACGTTTTTAGCCAATTTTTTCACAAGAGTGTTAAGGAAAGCTCGGGTGCCAAGAGAGGGTCACGACAAAACGGGTAAAGGCTTATAACATGGTTATCATATGAGAAAGGTTTGGGGCTCAAATAGGTTGACTAGGGATAATAACATTGGTGGGCAATGGAAAACTTCAAGCGGGTCAAGGAGAGCCTACAATCACTTCTCAAGCCAAGCAAAACTTAAGATTTTGCCTTGAAACACATTGGGGGCAAGTTCTAGACCATTCGCACGGGTACTTGGACTTGCAACAAAAACATCTCACCTCTCACCCAGCTGGATTGTTAAAGAGGATAGAGTCGAAGGCCCACAATAACTATATTCAAGATTAAAAATCACTATGGTTCGATTAAACCACTCGATGATTACCTAAGTCAACACAAGAGTCACAAGGTCACTAACTAGAGCTATTTCTTTCCAAAAACCCTATTTTTAATCATAACCACGTAGTTAAGTGTGTTGGTACCAAGTGAAGCATGTTTGACTCTTCGAGCATGACTCAATTAGGTCTCTTTATTCATTACTACTATTATTAATACCTAGACACCAAAGACGGACTCAATCCCTTAAGAAGGTTGTCACGCCATCCATCGTTGGGAAGAGTCACCCGGTTCACACAAAAACTACCTTTGAAAAGAACCATGGCATTAAGAAAATCAAAGGCTTATTATCCACTAAAACATACAAAGAAGCTACTAAATAAAAAAGAAGCTATTAAATAAAAAAGAAGCAATAAACTCCACTCCCCCCCCTCCCCCGGAATAAAAATAAGCATTGTCCCTAATGCTTAACAAAATAAGAGTAAAGGAAGGGTAAGAGTGAAGAAGACTCCCTATGTCTCATTTGACATCTTTGTGTCCACAGTAGCGTCACCGCCCTTAGTCTCCTCTAACTGGATCTCATCATCCTCGACTCTGGGAGTAGCTAGGTTGGTGAACATCTGGCGCACCACCTCGGCAGTGTCGGCAGCCAGGTCTGGCTCTTCAGACTGGCCAGCCAGTGTCACTGGAGATGATGGTGCTGCTGGTGCTGCTAGAGATGGATCCATCAGCATGTCAAATGGAAGATCTCCATTTGCTGCAATCTTGGTCACCTCACTCCGCAGCCTGTCAACTGATTTCTTGGACGCCTGGGATTTCCTCATTTTCTTTACTTGCTTTCCCAACTCCTCAATCACTAATCCATGCTCTACCAAAGTGTTCCTTATAGTGGTCAGGTTCTCCAAGAGCTTCTTCAATGTCTCCTCCACTGTTGGAGGAATCTGGGGTGCCGGAATAGATGACTGCGCTGCAACAGTACTGGATATATCAGACAGATTTGCAGTGGTTGTCTGTATCCAGTTGTTTAGGCTCACCAGTGTCTACGAGACTCGCAACATAGAAAGTGGAGCAGTAGGCATAGGCACCGGCTTCAAAGCTGAGGTGGAACATGTAATAGGGGCTGCTGGGGGCACTGAGGATTGAGGTGGAGGCATAGCTGCTGCATAGACCGAAGGCTCTGCTGAAGTAGATAGCATTTCGGTTATCTCTACAGCTATTACCAATGGCTCATCAGACTGGTCTATGGTGGTATTCGGCTGACCCTTTCTCTTAGGGTTGTGTGCATCCATCAACGAATACCATGAGAAGGGCTTCTTCGCCCGCACCTTCGTATGAAAATCTTTCGGCTCCACCCGTGCATATGTAAAAAACTCAGTAATGGTGTTGGGATATAGCTAGGAGGTATCAGCTTGCCTGGTGACCGCAGACATGTTGGCCGACATTACAACACCCACATTGATCGGATACCCAGTCATAATGGAGGTGACTAGAACTGCCCGCAGGATAGGAAGGTTTGTTTCATTCTAGCACGGGTCTAGCCTACTGCATACAAAAGTTTGCCGTCCCTTCGCCTCGAAGTTCAGGGTGTTCCGCTGAATAGGAATCCCTGCTGTGATCCATGATGGTGGTGGCCCGAGGGCTACAAGAATCTCAGCTTGCCATGGGCGAGCTGCATCTCCCATTGTCAGCTTCTCCAAGTACTGTATAGGCTCAACATCCTCAAACCCCAAGTAGGTGTTCAAGGTGTGCTGATCAAATCGCACCTTTAGATTCCTCACTTTGGTCACTTTGGTCCCTTTCTTTATGTGTGCCACATTGGAGTAGAATTCTCGGACCAAATACTCCTTTGCATCCACTACACTCTAGGTGAACCACATCCACTCCTTCCGCTCTTGGAACTGTATCAAGACTACCAGATTGTGATTGTTAAGGTCTTTCAGTTGGAAATGTCGCTGAAGAGTGAGCGATCTCACCGGCCACCACTTGTGGAAGCTAGTGAAGGCAGCTAAACTAACGAACTGGTCCTCCCAGACCTCTTTCTTCTTCAACCTCTCAAGGCCGGCGAATGTAGTATCTCCCCTTCGGCCATCATCCGGAATATCATCAACTGTAGTCACTGGTGCCTCAGGGACAAGTGTAGAGGAGGGCTTCGAAGATTGACTGGCACTCTCCGAACCCTCGGCGGTGTTATGTGATGAGGAAGGCTCGTCCCGAAGTTGATACCTCCCCGGTTGCCTTGATTGGACAGCCGGCTGCTCTTGAACCGAGTTGCCCTCCGATGCTTCCCTAGATGGGCTATAAGAACTAGAGGGCTAGGGTTAAAGTACTTTTGCCTCGGGCTCTAGAAGGTTCACCCCTCCCCTTTGAAGTATCTCCGCAGTCTTGAGATCTTACCATTTTTCTGTAACAAGCAACAGTAGGAATCAATTGTAATTCAAGTGCAAACAGAGAGTGAACACACAGTGTAAAACATGCTTGCAGGGTGAGAGATTGAGGACCACACAATTATAAGTACGGCCACAAGTAGAGCATTGCAGATCGCACAATTTGATCTTGCGGCCGCAGAACCGGATTTGCTGTCCGCACAATTATTAGTGCCACCGCAGAATTGGAGTGTGGTCCGTATATTTTCTATCGTGGTCGCAAGAAAACAAAGAAATTGCTGGGCAAACATTCTGCCCAGGTCTGCGATGCCTTATGTCCAAAATGCTATAGCAGAATGGCATTTGCGATCAAAAATGCGATCAGTAGCTGTTGAAAGTTGCTGGGCAATTTTCGCATTTGCGATGTTCCCCAGTCACAATTCCCAAATTTTGTTCGCAATTGCCAAAACAGCAGGAATGAGTGACCTTCGCAATTACGAAAAGTCAGTCGCAATTGCGACATCTGAGAGTTAAAAACAGACAATCGTTCATTTTGAACTAAAATTGAAGAAAACAAATTGTAAGGCTCTCAAACTCTTGGCTTCCTCACTCTCATCACTGTAAACCTCATCAATTCTCACTCCTAATTGCACGGATCCAGGTATGAAAGCTTCATCACTCTTTCTTCTTCCTCTTCCTCTTCCTCTTCGTCTTCATCTTCTCCTGTATTCCTCTCGATTCTGCAACCCTAGAGTCCAAATGGGTATCATTCTTTGCCTGAAATTGTTCAAATTTGTTTCAAAATTTATGTTAATTTCTGGGTGAGGATTGGTTGAGAGTGTGCGATTATGTTCGTTGCTAAAAAAATGGGGAAGTCTGAGTACCCAAACCTTGTCAAATAGAAGTGAAGTTTTTATGCTTTTTATGTGTTCGATGAAAGGCCCGAATGAAGTTCTTGGCCGAACCATCGACATTTTCTGATTCATAGCCGTACCATTTTTTCACTCTTATCATTTGTTGACAGGTATTATAATTGGAAAATGAGCTCTAATTCTGAAGGATCCGCAAGTGACAACCCCGTGGAAGATGAGCAGAACTTTGATCACCACCGGTTCTTGTCATTGGAATGCCAAGAACGATATTATGCTGAACTGATCTCGAAAAAGTTTCTCCCAGAGAGTGGTATAGTGCTGGACAACATCCCGGAACGCCTTCCCGAATTCCATCAAAGGCTGGTAACAATGGAAAGGAACTGTTTTGCTCTTGAACCATGCTGTGCCAATGAGCAATGGGTGAGGGAGTTTTATGCGAATCTCCCGGCTATCAGGTTGAAGAAGCCAAAGATGAGAATTCGCGGCAAAACGGTGCGATTTGGGGCTGAAGGTGTGAATAATTTCTGTCATTTGCAAAACCACGACATGGGTCCATTCAAGGAAAAAGACTGTGCTCCAGGGGTGTGGTTGGTATCCAAATTATGCCCGGGTGCAGATGTTCCATGGGCAGCTGAAAAGAGGGGGATCACATCAAAAGAGTTCCCTACGGAAGCAAAGATATGGATGGCCATCATATGCAGTCGTGTCTCCCCTATGTCAAACATATGGAATATCCCGATTACAAGAGCTCAAATGATAGCCTGCATCCTTGATGGCATTCAGCTAAATGTGGGTGAAATCTTCATCAATGAACTAAGAGAGTATCGGATCCAGAATAGCACTTCATTGATATTCCCATCGCTTATCACCGAGCTGTGCCAACTGGCTAGGGTGGAAGAAGCTCCAAGGGACAATTGGATAGAACCGAGGAAGCCTCTACATCCGTTGAAGAAAAGAGGAGAGGGCGGCGCAGTGAAGAGCAAAAAGAGAAAGATAGCTTTTTCTTCTCAGGTTGATCCGAGTAGTCAGCCATCATCCTCTACAGGAGGACCATTTGCTGTGCTTAGTGAGGAGATGCGAGTGATTCGCGATATAGTGGCATGCCTTCCACAGGGACCTGGGGAGACATCTGAGGGACCTGCTTACATTTCAAAGAAAGAGTTCCAGAAATACATTGAAGATCAAAGGAAGCAGGGGGATCACCTCAAGGCACTAGAGAAGGCATACGCTGACCTGGCCCAGAAGCATGGTGAATTGAGCACTTCACATGGCAACCTAGAAACGGCACACACCCAGATGGTGAAAAGGGAGAAGAAAAGAGACAAATTCTTTACTCGCATGTGGAAGGGTGTGAAGGGGCTGTGGAAGGTCCTAAAGCCTCAGGACCGGATGCCAACGACCAGGGCTGTGGATGATGATGATGTTCCTGTTGCTTGGCCCGAGGAAGAAGGAGAAGAAGATGATTCTGACTCAGACTGCGAGGAGAGCACTTGATGCAGTATTCAGGGAGCACTTTCCACCATTTTTACTCTATCATGTTTTGTTGCATTGGGGACATTGCAACATCTTTAGTCGGGGGTGGCTTCTTGTATAACTGTTATTCTAGTATAATTGTGGATATATGGCAGATTAGTACTGTGATTGTTTTCATTTTGTTATTAGTATATTTCTATGTCATGTGTTATATTAGTATGTTTATATTTTGTTATTAGTATATTTCTATGTCATGTGTTATATTAGTATGTTTATATTAGTGTGTTTAGTTACTTGATGTAGTATGTTTTATGTTAGTGGCGATATCCTTGGTTTTCTTTATACCACGGTTCCTTATCCAAGGATGCCAATTTTCTTCTTGAACCTGGTAATTGTAGAAAAGTTTTGTCGACTTTTCCCGATGATGATAGATTGACAACTTTCTTAAGGGAATTAGTCTTGTAGTTAGAATTAGTTTTTGTTAATTTAGGAAAAATAAATGGTTTGAGTTGGGGTTTGCGCCCATTGACAAAGTTGTGGCTTGCTTGGTATCAATATGATTTAAACCTCGGCATATGAATTTTTGATTGTTGAGAAAGAAAAATAATTGAAGCAGAAATGTCATGACTTTTAGACTCAAATTTTGGCTCTTTGATTCACTAAATAGCTTCATATGCTATATGCAACCTCTTTGAGTCATTGGTTTCAATTGGATTTTGGATTTGTATTCCACTTGAATGTTCATGTGCCATGTGTGGTGAGATTATTTGTGAGTTCTTTTGCATTACTTGTAGTCTAGAACTTGCCTGGAATGTGCTTCAAGGCGAAATCATAGACTAACTTGGCTTGAAAAATGATATTAAGCCTTCCTTGGACCGCTAGTATGCCTTAAAATTCCTACCCTTGAATATTTTCCCTAGTCAACCCATTTGGAGCCTTTAACCTTATTCTTTGGTAACCATATTACAAGCTTAAATCCTTTGTTCTTAATTGATCTAGCTTTTGGCACCCTACCTCCCTAAGTACTTTAAAAAAGCCTATGTTTGGGGGTGAAGGTTGGAAGAGTTGTGATATGGAAGTTGTTTGAAAAGGTGGAAGGTAGAAAAAAAAAATTAAAAAAAAATGAAACCTTCCTTGACTTTGAAACAATAAAAAAAAAAAAATAGAATAAAATGATAAAAAGTTGTGAATAAAGGGAAGACTAGGTGTGGAATGAAAAGTGAAGAAAGGATGGAAAATGTTTTTGAAGGAAGTGGACTCTAATTGTAAATTTTGTAGTGCTTGGGGAGGTTTTGAGTCACTTTAACCAAAATTGTACCCTACCTTAACCAAAAGCCTAAACTACAACCCCTTAAGTCCTAGTTGATTTTGAACCAAGTTGTCTACATAAGTGGAGGAATACATGAAGGACAAGCCTATGGTACTACTTGTATGCATTTGAACATCTTTTTGAGAGAGAGTTAATTCTTTCCATTTGATATCCCATTTTTGTTTTGAATTAAGATTTATGAGTGTGGGATCCTCTCTTAAAGGTGAGGGCACATGAGATTTGAGTTGTGAATTTAATCTCATTTTCAATTGGAAGAAATGACCAAAGAAAGTTGATTGTGATAGAGAGGCAAATTTTGAAGCTTTAGTGTCATGACTTGATTGCTACTTTGATTTGCATTAGTGTTTGAGCACTTGAAGTTCATGAAAAGTGTTAGGCAATTCATATGCATTGGTTTAATTGTTGGTACCAATCGAAGTCATGCATTTGTGCTTAAAGTAGACCTTTTTGGCTTGGCATGATAAGGATATAATGTGAGTTAAATACTTGGGAAGAGATTTTGTCCCTTTCATTGCTTGAGGACAAGCAGTAGTTTAAGTTTGAGGTTGTGATAAGTTGGTATTTTACCAACTTATCTTGTCTTTAAACCTATACTTTTGCTATGTTTAAGTGATAAAATCATGTGTTTAATTTCATTTACTTCTATTTTACAGGATGTATGTGATTTAGAAGTAATGGTGAAGAAACCAAGTGAAAACAAGTCAAAAAGAAGTAAAAAAGAGGAAAATCTGGGCAATTCCCTCAGTGGTCGCATTTGCGACAAAATCATGGGAATAGCGAAGGAAGGCAATATCAGGCAGTGTTCTCAAACGCGAAGAACACTTCGCAAATGCGAAGTCAACCAGGACAGTCAACGTTCGCAAATGCGAAGGTTTCATCGCAAATACAAATATGAGCAGTATAGGCAAGGTTAGGAATTGCGAACCTGTGTTCGCAAATGCGAAGATCGAGCTTCAGGCCTGGGCATTTCTGGAATTTCACATTTTTAATCCCCAAACCAGTTTTATACACGACCAAGCAGGATCTTTTGGTAGCTTAGCTTTTAGAAAAACATATCTCTGGCTTTGTAAATATAATTTTGTGGAGAGAAGAACAAGTCTAGAAGCTAGGGTTTGCACACACACTTGGGATTTGAAGATTTCACTCTTGTTGTTAAGGATTTCTTACCCATTTATGTTTGTTTCTTCATTTCCTTGATTTGTATTGAA
>MDKI01242127.1:0-18748 GCA_005239505.1 Nicotiana paniculata | reverse complement strand
AAGAAGAGAGGGCTCAATTCGAGAGAGAGAAAGCCCATTGGGTACGTTCAAAAGCTCAGCTCCCCAGGCATTTAATGTGTTTCAGTTGGTAATGACAATAGTCAACTCATTTTTTTGAATGTAATGACAAGAAACAAATTGAATCGACTTTTACCCCGATTTTTCATGATGTCACATGAGGTCATCACTGTGACGAAGTTACTTAAGTGACTGAAACGTCCTGTCGATACAGTTCCCCAGGCATTTAATGTGTTTCAGTTGGTGGTCGGCCACTAGTGGTTTCAAATCGTCGCTGCAAAACCCATAAATAGGCATTTTTTCCACTCTTTGAGACTTTACCTTCAACCTCTTTTGTTCTAGCCTCAGAGTTCTTCGCAATTCTTCAAGTTTTTCATATGCAAATCTACAAGTTCCACTGCTAACCTCTTCTCAAAATACCAACTCTTATCATCTTCATCCACCATTAAACTCAAAACCACATGGCGAAAATGTCAAAAACTGTGCCCTAGAAGGAAACTGCCTCATTTTCTCAACCGGCCAACAGGAAAGCGTTGGTGGAGCCACGCCTCGAGGAATGTATTCCTAGGGGATGTGTTATCAGCTCCGATTACAAGACCGAGAAATTTTTGTCAGTCCCCGATCATTGCGAGCCGGTATCGAGATACATATGCTCGATACCTAAGAGCTTCCTTGATAAAGTGAAGGAGGACAGCAACTGACAGAATAAGGAGGCCGTAATACCGGCCCCCAAGGAAGGTATTACTAACCACGTGGAAGGGTACCTGAGTGTTTACACTTACCCTTTCACGTTGGGTCCCCTCGACCCAAATGTCGTGGACTTCTGCAGGAAGTACCGGGTGACTTTTGGTCAAATTCATCCCTTCTTTTGGAGGATTGTCATATTGCTCCGATTTTTCTCGAGAAAAGTCGACAGGCTCCCTTTCAACCTTGACCACCTCATCAGGTTATATAGCCCCCGACTTTACCGATGTGGGTTAATAAAACTACAACATCGAGCCACCAAAGTTTTCATATCCAGCATCGATGAAGACAAGGATCGAGGATGGATGGGTCGATTCATCAAGGTGAAGACTTCGGACCTGATCCCGACCGAGAAGATGCCATTCCCCGAGAGGTGGAATATGAAACGTGAGTAGATCCCAATATTTGCTACTTTTGCTTTTCCGCTTTCTCTTATCGATGCTATTTTTTTATGTAGCCGCTACCTGGATGCCTGGTGCCATCCCTGAATTTAAGAACTGGGTCAGGTACCTAGTCTCAACCTCAATTTATGTTGAACGCGCATGGCGCGACTTATCAAAAGGCCGATGGGAGGCCAAAAATCATGGTTAGCTTCTTTCATTTATTTGATAATTTAAAACATTCTTCCTATACTTACTCAATTTTTGTTCCTCCAGGTCTCGACAAAGATGCAGTAATGGGCCCCCACCTGGTAAGGAAGAGACTTCATTTCCGGTACCGAAGCCGGTGAAGGAGACAAAGATAAAAAAGACCTCAACTTTCGAGGATCCAGAGCCCAAGAAGATAGGGCTCGTAAGCCCAGGAAGAAAATTATCCTTCTGCCCGAAAAGTTAGTTCGAAGCCTGAGGGAGGAAGATGAAGAAGACGAAGACTATTACGGACCGGTGGCCCGAGTGAAGATGAACACCGAGGCCCCAAAGGCCGATGGGTCGGTGAAGGTTTCAAATACTCCCCTCAAGATGAGGGAGCCTTGGAAAAAGACTTGAGCGAAGTCCCTGAGTCGTCGAAGATTGAAGATGCCTCCCACCGAGCAAACGGCGGATACGACTGTAGAGGCTGGTTGCGAGGCCCCTCGAGATGGAGAGAATGCCCCAAGTGACCCACTTGCGACAATAGAAATTGGAGGCTCCCCGTCGCTCCCTTCATTATCTGAGGGGATGATTTAGGAGGCGCGGTCCTTGAAGACCCCTTCCATAGAAGGAGCCCACGGAAGGGAGGACCCCTTCCATGATTACTTTACTAGGGTAGAAGATTATACCAGCCTGAGTGACTTGGAGGTTTCAAGGAAGGACTCAGGCGAAGCATCGACTCTCTTCAACAAAGCACAATAATCTCTGAATTGGGTAAGCCTTAACTTCCCTTAGGAATATCATACTTGTGTTGTTATTCTTTATCTAACTTCTTACTTTTATCTGTGTAGGCCTCGGCGGTTCATCATGAAGCAATTTCTAGGTCTCCAGTTGAGCTGAGTCGGTACGAGGTCAACGTTCAAAAGCTTACCGAGGAGAGGAATGCCCTCAAAATTCTCAGTGGGCAAAAAGAAGAAGAGATCAAGGACCTCCGAGTTGAGTTGGCCGACGACTCATAAAGAACAGACCGACCTGATTAAGCAGTTAATGAAAATCTTAGAAGCTCATGGCATCGGTTCGAGAATGATGGCTAACGCTTCAATATCACAGGTTCAACAAAAGATCGAGAGAATCGAGCAGTTTTGGGAAGAGGTCAATACGATGAAGGCGGAGACTTTGGGATGGAAGAAAAATATGGACTGCCTTGCCTCAGAGAAGGAGGCTGCTCAAGCCCAATTATCGGCGGCTGAAAATCAGTCTCAAGGCATGAAGGAGAAGAGCTAGGATCAGGTCAATAAAATAGAGGAGCACGGGGATCGGTTGGCCACCGAACTTGCAAAGGCCAAATCTGAGGCTGTAAAGGCTAAGGCTGATGCGGAGGCGATCGCGGTCGTCTACCGATCTGATGTTGAAGCTACTCAAGCCCAAGCAAGAGAAAATACCAAGGCCGCCCAAACTCGAGCTCTTTGGGTCGCCGAGCTCGCCAAGTGCCAATCTCAAAGGGAAACTCTCGAGGAGATCCTTGCTTGAGGTTTTGATTTCACTGATGAGATAAAAAAGGCCAAGGAGCATGAAGACAATGCTAAGGCACTGGCCTCCTCTGATGATGATGATGATGATGATGATGCCGGGAGCGAGAGCGGGTCCGAGAAGGGGCGGCGATGGAGAAGAAGTTTCCCCTAGAGAAAATTAGGAACCTTAGGATTTTTCACTTTTGATTATATATATATATATATATATATATATATATATATATATATATATATATATATATATATATATATATATATATATATATGTCACAACCCAAATCGATGGGCCGCGATGGGCACCCGGTACCTTATTTAACCGAGCACCAACATAACATATATTTCTTATTACATCATCATATACACGTGACATACGAGCCTAATAGGCCAATATAATCATTTATAAACTCAAAACATAGGCCGACAAAGCCGTACAATATTTCACGTACACGACATATGTCTACAAGCCTTTAAGAGTACATAAATATCGTGAAGGTCGGGACGGAGTCCCGCCATACCAAACAATACACGTCTAAATCATACTAACCAAACAAGCGACTCTGAAGCAAATGGAGCGCACCAACATCTTTCACTGAGCTGATAGCCTACTTGGAGGGCTCACCTGTCTATCGGGACCTGCGGGCATGAAACGCAGCGTCCCCTGACAAAAGGGACGTCAGTACGAATAATGTACCGAGTATGTAAGGCACATAAATAAGTACATAAGAGACATGGAAGAAATATAGGGTACATGACTTAACCTGTAAGCCTGAATAACTTTGTTAATCATAAATTACTTTTAGCGTCATGCATATGCGTATGAATGTCATGCCGTGCATAGGTACATGTTTCATAACATCATCAGCCTCTGAGGGCATCTCATCATATCATATCGGCCACTGTGGGTAAAATCATCATTGTATACCAGCTGATCAAGTGGTGGTGCGTATATAATGCCATAACCTTTCACATATCCCATATACATATATATACATACATACGCGTATATAAGACCGTTTGAATATACATATATATATACGCGTATATAACACGGTTTGAACCATATTTCAGCCACTGTGGGCAACATCATCATCATATACCAGCTGATCAGGTGGTGGTGCGTATATAACGCTGTAACCTTTTCCCATATCCCATATACATATATTTACATATATACGCGTATATAACGCCATCTGGTCATGGGTCAATGTGCATATGTAAATGCATGAAATGCATATGAAATACATCAATAAAATCTCTCGGTACGTCATAAGGCCATTATGCCTCTGATTAATATCATGAAAAAAAACTTTACCAACATACGTATTTTCGAGACCCATGAACAGAAGATAATAATATTCACATAGGAAAATCAAGAATATAGACACTCCTAGTATTTCTATGAATAGAGTAATTTACGGAAACCATGAGTTTGCTCGTTTCTTCCGTGTAATTTGGACCATTCCAAAAGAAATAAGGGATAGCCTTAACATACCTGGAGTAGGGGAAAAAATCCGTATGATATTCTTGGAAAAGGTTGCACCGTACTCCTTTAGAACCACAAAATTTTACGGTGCTAAGGTGCTAATAATTCTCGCTGGAATTGAGTCGCAAGAAATTTTTATTGGAAGCTTGTTGGATTAGCATCTGTTTTTGAAATGCTTTGAATTGAAAATAAAGGTGTATGATCTCTCACTTTTCTTTAATAAAAGAAAGAAGTATACATTCTCTTTCTTGGAAAGAAAACATGTTCAAACGTGGCTGCTGGAAACTAAGGCTAATGATGTGAAATTAGTACACTCAGAAGGTGAAAACATGGATATAGTGATTTATCTATCTATCTATACAACATGTAAGTTAGGCATATCCAAGTGAAACCAAACTTGTATAAATGAAACCAAGAATGTATTTACATGTTAATGTCTTACACGTTAATTTCTCACTGCTTTAGATAGCCACCTAATAAAGAATGAGTAAGAGTCATAGCTTTAGGAAGAGCTTGTTGCTGCCACGTGGGAGTGGGGTGGGAAATTTTAATCTTTATCCACTTATTAGGTAATTAGGTAATGTCCCGTTACCCGGTAATTAACCAATTACCCGCATAATTAAGAATTGTCTTAAATTACTTAAAATTTTACTTATTTTTAATACACTTTATACATCCTACTATCATGGTCATATGGTACCTTGTATGGTACTAGTCCTTAAATGTCGGGTATTAACGCTTGACCCGAATTTTATCCCATGTTAAACTTGGACGAAAATTTATTTTCTTTGACTTGCTTCCCCTCTCACCTACACGAATTTACTTATCACTTGTTTAAAATTGCATAATCCTTGTAATATCCGAATAATCTTTTCCTTGGACTGATTTCAATTACCTTACGACAAATTCAATGTACAATACTACAGGGAGCAACATCATCGTAATTTAATACTGCGACACGTAACATCATCGTAATGTAGTACTGCAAGGCGTAATATTAACGTAATATTGCGGGGCGTAACATTATATATATATATATATATATATATATATATATATATATAATATCTCTTTTCTTTGTTTCGTTTTTTGCCTTATGAAGATTTTGTTTCATTTATGCCTTATGAAAATATCGTTCATAAGTTCGAGGCTTAGGCAATTTGATCGAAGCCAGACCAGTATAATTTTTATAACTGAGTGAGTACTTGCTCGAACTAGAAGTAAAGAAACCTTTAGGTTTTTTTTGAGTGAGGATGACTTCTCGAACTCAAAAATAAAAATGGCCCTTAAGCTTTTGTATTAGGTCGATGTGACCTTTGTAAAAAGAATGGCTTTTTTCCCTTTTCGGCTTAAAAGAGTTAATCATATAAAAATTTGTTATGCCTTAGCATGAGATAAATATATGCCCATTAGGGTTTTCAAGGGTTAATGTTACTAAAACCCTTTGTTTCGTAATGCCCTAGTATGAAATAAAGAAATTGTTCGAGAGTTCGAATAATTCGATACCCTTTAGGGTTTTTCGAGGGTTGATGTTATCAAAAACCCTTTGTAATTTTGGCGAGAGTAACCTTTTTAACCGGTTTTATGAAAATATTCGAAGGCCTATTTCATTACGAAATTCAAACGTCTCTGAACCGTGTTAATTTGGTTGTGGCCTTTAGCTTAGGATTTTCTTCTTGGGCTCGTTTCCCCGTTACATTTCGAACTTGTTCGAAGTGTCAGTCCATGAGTGGGGTGGTCGTGGCCTATAAAATCGAGGATTGCCTTTTTAAGGTCTTACGATCTCGAGGTTTTAGTAATTCGATCACGTCAAATTTTTGGATGGTAGTCCCTGAGTGTGGGGTTAGTTGTTCGAACTTCAGTTATGATCGGCCCTTAAGCTTGTTTCCACAATAGATCAAAAGTATAAAATTGTAAAGTAAACTTTTTCTAAGGCACAAAATATTTGGCAAGGAAAAATACTTCTCTTAATAGATGATTATACATGCATACATGTTTGATGTTAGGGCTCGAGTAATCTACATGGGCACGGTTCGTTCGACAATTTGGCCCTTACAAAATTAACCTGTCGAGACCATGTTGACACGAAGTACTTTCCTTGTAACAAAGTTGATATTCAAGGGTGATGCCTCCCAGTATTTGAGGTTGATTATAAAGAAGCCATCATTACTGTTGAATTGCTCTAAGTTAGCACGAACAATGGTGGACTCGTTAAAAACCTCGTCGGAAAAACCCATTTGGGACAAAAACTGGTCTAAGGAAAAAAGAGTGCAACGCATGATTTCAGACCTAAGGACTTTGTGTTGAAGAATCCATCGATGTCTTCGATCGAACACCTGCAATTGTTTAAAATATAATATAAATGAAAATAGAGAAGGTCGTACCTTAGCAGTAATATCGTTTGAGGAATGATATGTTCCAATTGTTTGGTAATGGCTTGTCGTTCATCGTGAAAAGTTTGTAGGATCCTTTTTCGGCGATACTGAGGACCTGATATGGTCCCTCCTAGTTTGTTCCAAGTTTTCCTTTGTTCAGGTTTCTAGTTTTGAGGGTGACCTTTCTCAGAACTAAGTCCCCAATTTTAAAGTGTCGAAGATTGGCTCTTCGGTTGTAATACCTTTAGATCCGCTATTTCTATGTGGCCATTCGAACGAGGGTGGCTTCCCGTATTTCATCTAGAAATTCGAGGTTTTTATTCATAGCCTCGTTATTTGACTCTTCTGTTGCATACCGAAACCTGAGGCTAGGTTCCCCGACTTTGACTGGGATTAAAGCTTCGACACCATGACTAAAGAGAGGGTTGTTTCCCCCGTACTGGATTTCAACGTTGTACAGTACACCCAAAGGACCTCGGGTAGTATCTATCTCCATTTTCCTTTAGCGTCGGTCAATATTTTTCTTTAGTTTTTGAATGATGGTCTTGTTTGTCGATTCAGCTTGTCTGTTCCCGCTAGGATTATATGGCGTAGATAAAATCCTTCTAATCTTGTGGTCTTCAAGAAATTTTTTCACTTTGTTGCCGACGAATTGCTTCCCATTGTTGCATATGATCTCGGCAGACATCCCGAATCGACATATAATGTGGTCCCAAATAAAGTCTGCGACTTCTTTTTCTATGACTTTCTCGAAGGCCTGTGCTTCAACCCACTTAGAAAGATAGTCAATCATAAACAAAATTAATTGAGCTTTACCTAGGGCCGATGGGAGAGGGTCGATGATGTCCATTCCCCATTTCATGAACGGCCATGGGGATAAGACTGATTGGAGTTGCTCCCTGGGTTGGTAAATCATCGGCGCATACCTTTGACATTTGTCGCACTTCCGAACAAACTATTTTGTATCCTTTTCCATATCGGCCCAATAATATCCTGCTCTAATGACTTTGTGAACCAATGACTCGGGACTAGAATGATTTCCGCAAGTGCCTTCGTGAATTTCTCGTAGAATGTATTCGGTGTCTCCTGGCTCCAAACATATTGCCAATGGTCCATCGAACATTCTCCAATACAGTGTTCCATCCTCGGCCAATGTGAATAGTTGGCCTTAGCGTGTAGGGTCCTCGATTCCTTAAGATCCTATGGAAGCATCCCGTCCTTTAGGTATTCGATATACTTATTCCTCCAATCCCAGTTCAGACTTATGGAGTTTATTTTGGCGTGGCCTTCTTCGATTAGTGACCTGGAAAGTTGTACGACAGTCCCCGAGCTAAGTTCGTCGTCTTCGACCGATGACCCCAAATTAGCAAGGGCATCGGCCTCGCTGTTTTGTTCTCGAGGTATGTGTTGTAAGGTCAACTCTTTAAATCGATGTATAGCCATTTATAGTTTGTCCAAGTACCTCTGCATTCGATCTTCTCAAACCTCAAAAGTTATGTTGACTTGGTATACCACAAGTGGGGAGTCACATTTGGCCTCGATGACCTCTGCTCCCAAACTCTTAGCTAGCTCGAGACCTTCAATCATAGCCTCATACTCGGCCTCATTGTTAGTTAATTTTGAAGTTTTGATAGACTGTCTAATTGTATTGCGTGTGGGCGGCTTCAAAAGGATGCCTAGCCTAGACCCCTTCACATTCAAAGTGCCATCTGTGAAGAGGGTCCACACCCCCCGATGATATATCTGATTTTAGTAACAGTTCCTTTTCGACCTCAGGTATGAGAGTTGGCGTGAAGTCTGCCAAGATTTTGAGACTTGATGGTCGTTCGGGGTTGATACTCGATATCCTACCTGCTGATCTCGACGTCCCATTTGGCCAATTGACCCGAGAATACGGGCTTGTGCAAAATGTTGCGAAGGGGATAGGTAGTCACCACAAAAAGTGGGTGACATTGAAAATATGGTTTTAATTTCCTAGAGGCGCTTATTAAAGCAAGCGCTAATTTTTCTAAGTGTGGGTATCGGGTCTTGGCCTCTACTAGAGTTCGACTAACATAATAAACAGGGAATTTCATACTTTTCTCTTCTCGAACTAAGACCCCACTTACCGCTATTTTTGAGACTGCTAAGTATAAGTAGAGTTGCTCGTTCGCTTTCAGGGTCCGAAGCAATGGCGGGCTCGACAAGTATTGTTTCAGTTCTTCTAAGTCTTGTTGACATTTTGGGGTCCATGCAAAATTTCTCTCTTCTTAAACAGTGAGAAGAACCGGTGGCTCCTATTTGAGGACCTTGAAATAAATCGACCTAGGGCGGCTATGCGCCCTGTTATCCTTTGTACGATCTTGGCATTATCCATGACCGTGATATCTTCGATGGCCTTGATTTTTTCAGGATTGATCCCTATCCCTCAATTTGATACCATAAAGCCGAAGAACTTGCCTGAACCGACTCCGAATGCACATTTCTCCAGGTTGAGCTTCATGTTGTACTTTCTTAGTATGTCAAAGGTCTCCTGCAAATGTTTCAAATGGTCCTCTGCTCGTAGGGACTTAACTAGCATGTCGTCAATATAAACCTCCATTGATTTACCTATTTGTTTTTTGAACATTTGATTTACTAGGCAATGATAAGTAGCACCAACATTTTTTAGTCCAAACGGCATTACATTATAACAATAGGTGTCGTACTTAGTGATGAATGAAGTCTTTTCCTGATCCTCCGGGTTCATTTGTGTTTGATTGTACCCGGAGTAGGCATCGAGAAAGATAAGGATATCATGGCCGGTCATGGAATCGATCATGCGATCGATATTCGGCAAAGGAAAGGAATCCTTAGGGCATGCTTTGTTTAATTCCTTATAGTCTACGCACATTCTAAGTTTATTCCCTTTTTTAGGGACTACGACTACGTTTGCTAACCATTTGGGATATTTTACCTCCTGAATGGACCCTATTTTTGAGAAGTTTAGCTACCTCGTCCTTGATGAATGAATGGTTTACCTCGGGATAGGGCCTTCTCTTTTGTTTTACTAGGCAGAACTTCGAGTCCAAGCTAAATCGATGTGTAGTGATCTCCGGTGGGATCCTTGTCATATGTAGATGGGACCAAGAAAACAATCCATATTATCGAAAGGATATTGAATATTTTTTTCCTGAGCTCGGGAGTTAATCCCGTGCCCAGGTATACCTTTCGTTCGGGAAGGTATTTGATCAAAATGACTTATTCCAGCTCTTCGTCTGTTAATTTGGTGGCATCCGAGTCATCGGGAATTATGAAGGATCGAGGGATCCAGTAGTCATCATTCTCATATGTTCCCTGCTTCTCCAATTGAGTCGAGGTTGGTGCTTGTGGTTGATATTTAGCTTCCTGTATTCCTTTGGACTCTGATCCCTTTGTTAACGAGAGTATTGATACCGGTATTACTTCATCGACCGCAAACATCTCTTTGGCGGCATGTTTCTCTCCATACACTGGTTTTACTCTCTCTGGTGTTGGGAACTTGAGAACTTGGTGAAGAGTTGAAGGGACCTTCCTCATGTTATGAATCCAAGTCCTTCCGAGCACGGCGTTGTATCTCATATCTCCTTCGATTACATGGAATTTTGTTTCTTGAACGGTCCCGGCTACTTTTACTGGCAAGATGATTTCACCCTTAGTAGTTTCACTTGCCATGTTGAAACCATTGAGAACTCGAGCTGCGGAAACAATCTGATCTTTTAGGCCGAGATGCTCCACGACCCTCGATCGAATAATATTGGTCGAGCTTCCTGGATCAATAAAAACACGTTTAACCTGAATTTTATTCATAAGAATAGTGATTACCAATGCATCATAGTGGGGTTGTGAGATCCCATCTGCTTCCTCGTCGTTGAACGACAGGGTCCCTTCTGGTACATAGTATCGAGTTTGTATTTCCCTGGTGATCGAGACCTTGGTGCGCTTGAACACAGGCCCCTATGGAATATAGACCCCACCAACAATCATGTCAATCACGTGCTCTGGTTCTTCATGTTCATTCTTCATGTTTGCGTCCATGTATCTGTAATGATTTTTAGCTCGGTCGTTCAAGAATTCTTGGAGATGACCCTCGTTGAATAATCGGGCCACCTCCTCCCTTATATGTCTACAGTATTCGATTCTATGACTATGGGTAGCATGGTATTTGATTAGATGGTTCGACACGTGCAGAGGAGAAGCTTAGATTCCCCATTAGGAGGTGTGAGCGATTGACTTTGGCAGGTACGAGAAGAGATAAAGGGAGGCCTAAAAAGTATTGGGGCGAGGTGATCAGACAGGACATGGTGTGGCTCCAGATTTCCGAGGACATGGCTCTTGATAGGAAGGTGTGGAGGTCGATCATTAGGGTTATAGGTTAAGGGGTAGTCGAGAGGTTTTCCTCTTTGTCCCTGTTTTACTCTTTGTTCCAGCGAGTATGATAGTGTTTTGTCTAGTACTGCTAGCGATTTATGTTATGTTTCACACTTTTGCATAATATTTATGTTATTGTTTTTCCATTTATTGTTATCTCTCGCGTTGCTGATATTATTTTAGGTTTTTGTTTTTACAGATCTAGTGTCTGTGATCCGAGGGTCTCCCGGAAACAGCCACCCCATTCGAGATAGGGGTAAGGTCTGCGTACACTCTACCCTCCCCAGACCCCACTGGTGGGATTTTACTGGGTCGTTGTTGTTGTTGTTATTCATTTGTGCCGGATTGGTCTGTAGGGGTCTAGGCTATCTAGTATCATTGATTCTCCCAATGGCTGATACAATACCTGATGCATCGATGCTGAAGTTGTATTCTGATAATCGTGGTGCTTCTGTGGGCTCGACATGTTTATCGAAGACACTCTTACTCATAAGCCCTCGGGAGATTTGTCCTCGATCATTCCTTCAGTCATTTCGAACGGAGTTACGCATAGGTCGTTGTTCCTACGATCTGTGTCGTATGGTTGGTACCGATCTCTATTCGATCAGGGTTCTCTATCGATGTCCCTTTGAATTCTTTCGACGGTCCTGTTTGGATAAAAAGAGCCAGAAGGGGTCTCTAACTGATCATCTTCGACCCTGATCTTTGACTGGTACCAATTATGCACATCGGCCCAGGTCACTGCTGGATAGTCAGTGAAATTCTGCTTTAGTTGCTGTGATGCTACCAAACTTCGTTCGTTCAAACCTTGAGTAAAGGCTTGAACAACCCAATCATTTGTGACCAGGGTAGGTCTATGCGTTCCATTTGGAACCGATATACGAAATCTCTTAACATTTCGTTGTCCTTTTGTTTCACCTTGAAGAGGTCCGACTTCCTAGTCGCGACCTTTATTGCTCCGGCGTGAGCCTTGACGAAGGAATCTGCAAGCATGGCGAATGAATCGGTGGAATTGGGTGGAAAATTGTGGTACCATATCATCTCCCCCTTCGATAAAGTTTCTCCAAATTTTTTCAGCAGAACGGGCTCGATCTCATCATCTTCTAAGTTATTCCCCTATATTGTGCATGTATAGTAAGTGACATACTCGTTAGGGTCGGTGGTCCCATTATACTTGGAAATTTCTGGCATGCGGAATTTTTTCAGGATGGGCTTCGGACTTAGAGGGAAAGGCTTTTGCACGAACTTCTTCGAATACAAACCTTTTAGAATAGGTGGTGCCCTCGGTATTTGGTCTACTCGGGAGTTGTATGTCTCCACCTTTTTGTCATTAACCTCGATCTTCTTTTCCCTCTATTCGATTTGTTAAGTGAGCTCCTCTAGCATTTTCATAATGGCGGGGTCAGTCCCCACTCGGTGCACGGTTCTAATGGGGGCTCAGGTTCGACCCCACTTGGTGCACGGTTATGATTTTGCAGTTGTGCTATAGCAGCTTGCTGAGCCTATAACATCTCAAATATCAACTGAAGGATGACTCCATCATCCTCTCCGCCCTGCATACCTCGACCACATGATCGAACTTCCCTGCATACGCTACCTTCGGGTTCAACGCCTAGATTTGCATTTAGGGCGACATGTGAACTAACATCGACGGGATTTGCAATTGGTACTCCCTCGAGGTCATCCTGAGGCACTTCGATCCCTGGGGCGGCTATATTGTCGTTTTCCCTATGAAATCCGAGGTTGTTTTCACCATGTGTGGGTGCTACTTGTGAGTTTGACATGTTTATCCTGAAATCAAAAACACTTACGAGAACAAGCGTAAACCAGTGTGTGTTATCGGAATCAGTACTAAGAAATCACTATTATCCTTAGCTCCACGGTGAGCGCCAAACTGTTTACCCTTAAAATCGGATAATAATTAAACTTATAATGTGATTTTAAGGACACGTGATTTCACCTAATATCAATAGATAAATATGAAGATTAATAACGGAGATTAACAATAAAGTAAAACAAACCAGTGTTGAAATGCAATTCAGCCCTCGAGCTAGAGTGCCCTAGAACTGACTGATATTAAAGTAATGAAGCAGAAAGTAAGTTGATGAACAAGAGAGTATAAGTGAGAGAAAGTGTTATATTTATTTGATATGTGTGAACAATGTGTCTTACAAATGATTAGAACTCCCCTTTAAATAGTAGAAGAATCCTATTTATCGTATAATTTTAATTACAGAAGGAAATCTCATGATTAGCTAATTAACCATTCTTGATCTGATCCGTTCCGAGATTTTCACCATGATCTTCGACCAGTCACGGATATCTCGACTTTCTATTATTACGATGTCTCTGATCTTGCTCGATGTCTACCTTGTTTGGTCTCGATTCTTATTAGTCTTGATTCTTATTAGTCTCGATTCTTATTAGTCTCGATATCGGTAGGTACTTCGAATTTCGGACTCGGTACCTTATCATCATGTCTCGATCTGATCTATTACGGGACTGATCTTCGATTTGTCCCTCTGGTCTCAGTTAATCAGTAAAATCGGGTAGGCCCGATTTAACCGTATACAATATCTATACTATATTAAAAGCACGAAAGCCCTTAGCGAAATATCGTTCGCCTTTTTCACCCTTTTAAAATAAAGTTCACGTTACACAAAATAGTTATATGAATTGAAATCAACTAAAATTTTAGTTATACACATTTTCTTATTTGAATTGTTTAAGATATTCTATGATATTTATAACTTTTGAAGTTTATTATAATTATACAACTTTGACTTTTTCTATACCTTTTTACCCAAAAAAAAAAAACGTATCTAGACTAAACTAATAGTTAGGAATTTGTATTCAAAATAATTTTTTTACTAAAAACAAAAACAATCCTAAACGTAAATAAAAAAAATAATCCTTTCAAGAAGGTACAAAATTCTCCTCAAAGTGTTAGTAATTCCTAATTTAAATTAAAAAAAGACATATATTGAGTGTAATTATAATTTTATCTAATATAAAATATACTTACGAAAAGTAAAGAAAAAAAAAGGTCCATCTACAAGTTTAAAAAAAAGAAGAAGAAAAATAAAACATTCCTAAATTTCCACATAAATAAAAGAAAAGTACAAAAAGAATGCATTCCTAAAATTCATAAATAAATAAATGAGAAAGTATGTTTTCAAGAAGGAATTAGATTTTGTTCAATTCCTAAAATCTAAGTTAAATAAAAGACAAAATTATCTTTTTAACATGTAATGAAATTGTAATTAAAGAGAAAATATTTTATTAAAAAAGAAAGTCTAACTACTTTTTTTATGGAATTTGTTTTTCGGGAACACTGATCTGTATCAAACGAAAACTTAAGGAGTCTTTTCTTAACCCTTTTTTATTTACATTTTTAATTTTAGAGATGTTATGTTTTTACTTTAAATACAATTTAATGTCTTAAAAAGTGTCAAATTCATTTTAATTTGATGTAAAGAAACGAAACATCCTTATTTTTTTTATAAAATTATATGTAAAATTAATTTGTCACCAAAACTAAGAATATTATAATTCATAAAATTATTACGAATAGGATACGCTCATTACGCGTGTACCCCATATTAATAAATATTAAACTTTTGAACAAATACTATTGAATTATGTACAACATTTTAAGTGTCATTCCCAAAGTATTTCTAATATTTTTTTATTTTGAGTTAAAGAGTAAAACAATTACGAAAATTGAAAATTTTAATTTCAGTATTTATTAAAGTAGTATTTATATTTTTGATACATAAATTTTATAGAAAGCGTTTCTGAATATAGGGTAATGGACATCCATACTATATTAAAAGACGAAGACCCTCAGAAAAATATTATTCACCTTTTTGTACTTTAAAATTAACTAAAATTTTGATTATTAAATATTGTCTTATTTAAATTATGTAGGAAGTCATAATATTTAGAACTTTAACATAAATATATCTGGGAGAAATAAGAGTCATAATAATTAGGACGTTTTCTTGTCCTTATATTTGCTTAAGTCTAAGGGGAAAATTCTATATACAGTTTATCACAATTAAAAGAGAGACACGTGTACTTAATTAAGTATTTTTTTTAAAATTATTAAATGTAAATTTTAGACATTATACAAAAATCGATAAAGAGAGAAGTGTTGTTCAAGTAAGAAATATCTATATATTCTATATTATTAATAAAGTATGAACTCCTAACGCAAAAATAAATGAATTATTTTCTTTACTTTTTGTTCAAGTACTCAAACACATTATTTTATAATTGTTACGTAATTATTAAAAATTATATATTTATTGATATAGGGTACACGCGCAAAACGCGTATCCTAAAACTAGTTATATTAAAAGCAGGAAGCCTTTAAGTCAAAAGTTAAATTACCAACATACTCTTTTAAATAACTTTAATATTTTACATATAAAAAAATTACACAGAAATGCTAAATTTACTGGAAGAGATGTGATCCTTCGTATTGGTATCTAATGCTCAAACTGATTTATAACTAACAGGTGCCTATTGTTTAAATAATTAGTTTATTTAAACTGATTTAGCTTAGATTTCATTGACTAGATTAGTCTTTTATAGATATATTTATAGTATGTAATTGATTTTGGCTAGATTTAGACCATTCGGAGCCGGATATTCGTGGAAAGAGCATTGTTATCGATTGATTGAACGTGGTTGGAGGTAAGTAGCTTGCCTAACCTTGTGTGTGGGAATTCCCCTTAGGATTTGGTACTGATATTGCTATGTGAGCGCCGTGTACGCGAGGTGACGAGTGCGTCATGGGCTACTTGTTGAAAAACCTGATTTTTACTAAGTAATTACTTGTTTTCACCTTAATTGAATATACTAGCATGCATAGTTAACCTGTTAGCCTAGAATAACATGTCTACGTGCCTTAATTGCTCAACTGAACTCCTTGCAGCATGCCTATTGAATTCCTGTTTCTTTTTCCCGATTTGTACTTAGTCTAGACTGTAGATTCTTTTGTTGCACTTATCGACTATAATTGATTGTGCTGTGTATTTATTTTGGGACTACGGGATGATATCCCGGGCGATCCCCCTGCATATTTAATTTTGGAACTACTGGATGGTATCCCAGGAGATCCCCCTGCACATTTACTTTTGAAATTACGAGACGGTACCTCGGAAGTTCTCTATGTACATTTACTTTGAGACTGCGAAGCGGTACCTCGGGAGTTTTTCTTGCATATTTACTTTTGGGACTACGAGATGGTATCTCGGGAGATCCCCTGTTGCTTATTTTCGCGTATTGTTCTGTTATTTCATTGTGTTTTGCCTTTGTTGAACTCTAGTCCCTTATTATACTGTTTTATTCTCCTGCTTTTATTATTATATACCAGTGGGTTTGACCCGACCTCGTCACTACTCGACCAAGGTTAGGCTCGGCATTATTGGGTACCAATTGTGGTGTACTCATGCTACTCTTCTGCATATTTTTTATGTGCAGATTCAGGTGCTCATCTCAGCCGCAGTATCTGTGAGTTCGAGGCAGCTATTGGAGACTTCAAGGTATATTTGTCGCGTCCGCAGACCTAAGAGTCCCCTTCTATTCTTTCCCGTGTCAAACACTTCTTGTAGTTGTTTCTACTAGACTCTAGTGTATAGAGATGTTATTACTTTTCTGTATCTTGTGACTCATAATATTCCTGATTTTGGGAAAGCTGTGTAAGATAGAGTTTGGCTATTGTACATGTCGGGCGGCATCGTTTTTGATTATTTAGTATCTATTGTAGTTAGAATTTAAACTTTGGTTCTGTTATTGCAATTTTCTGTAAATTGTTAGGCTTACCTAGTCGTAGAGAATAGGTGTCGTCACGACGTGTTTTGGAGGGATGTTTGGGTCGTGACACTTTATTTATTGTTCCTTTGTAATTTTATAAAAATCTTTTTCTTTTATTTTCTCTTTATAATCTAATTTCGTTCACTTTTTTTTCTCTTTTTTTATTAGCCTTCTCTCCTTTTTTACGCAATAGAAAATATAATAAATATTAGCTCACTTTTTTTTAAATATAACTAATATAATATACATTTTGTCTTTCTTTTTTTTTCAATTTCGTTATTAGAACACGATATATATTATCATTATTTTCTCTTCATTTTTTTATTATTTTTATTTTTTCTTTTTTGTTTAATTTTATTTATTATTTTAAATTATTTATTATTTTCTATTTTTCATAATCTAATTCTGCACACCTTTTTGGCTCCTTAATTTTTGTTTTTTTTTTCTCTTTCCTCTTTACTATATCAATAGAAAAATATAACTAATATAGTATATATTCTAATTTATTTTATTCTTTCTATATTAGTTATAAAAAAATAACTTATTCTAGTATATGATATACCACAAATAATAAATTAATAGCAGTTAAAGCATATTATTTCAGTATAGTATGATACCCACATGATATCATAGAGGATTAGTTGATTTCTTCAACAAACAAAAAAAAATACTCATAGTTCGCTATGATACTCATATGATATATATCATATATTGACAGATATTATAGAAGTCTGGTTCATTTTTTCAATAAAAAAATTTATTAATCCTCTATGATACCCATATATATATATATTGTGTAAGGTATCATAAGGATCTGGTGCATTTATTTCAAAACACACTCAGTCCCCTATGACACCCACATAATATATATTATATATTGAAAAGGTATCATGAGGTCTAGTCTAGTTCATTCCTTCCAGAAAAATAATAAGTCCTCTATGATAATAATATGGTATATATCATATATCATTTAGGGCAGATTCACTCCTCCAAAAGAAATACTAATTAGTTCTCTATGATACTTACATGGTATATACTTATAGGGTATCATGGAGTACCTATTTATTTCCTTAAAAATATACTGTTCAATCATCTGTGATACCCATGGTATATGTCATATATCGATTGTGTATCATAGATCCTTCAAAAAAGAGCCTAATCTTCATGATACCAAATTGGTATATTGATGCGAGACTAGAATTCATAGTTTAACATGTTATATGCCTTACATTTTATGCGCACTTTTTATGTGCTTAATGGAGTTTATTTCATGTGTAGGTGAATTGCAGATGGAAACCGAGCTAAATGGATGCAAATACATCGAAAATACGCTTAAGAGGCGACGAGGGAACACCCTGGCCTTACCCAGGCGTTTGCCTCCTAAAGCCAGGCTGGCCCTGGCAATAGGCAGGCGTTAGCCTTCTAAAGCCAGCCCTAGCCTGGCGTTATCCAGGCGTTAGCCTCCAAACGCTAGGTCCCTGTTCGGTCAATTCCGAGTTTTGACAAGTTTAAGTATTTTTCGGTTGGAATAGAAGTCTCCTACACATTTAGGGTTTGTCCTAAACTTATAAATAGACCCCAAAAACACAACTTAGGGGATTCGATGAGAGGAAGCCATTGAAGAGAAGGAAAACATCGATTTGTACAGATTTTCTTCATTACTTTGTAGTTTAATTATGCAAGTTATTTTAGATTTGATTATTTTGAACATGTTTAGCTAATTTCTTGTGGAACCCGTTGAGGGATAAGCTTATTGTGATATTAACATAGTTTTGATAGGTTGATTAATCTCTATTTGTTCAACTACGTTCTTGTTGTAGTTAATTGAATGGCCAT
>ML305433.1:0-18875 GCA_005239505.1 Nicotiana paniculata | reverse complement strand
GGGGGATATGCAGAAAAGCGAAAAAACACAAAATTGAAATTACTGCGGGAGAGGAGGGTAGTAGGGTGGATGGTGACGAAAAAAATTGAAATTTAAAACAAAAAAAACCTTATAGGAGAGGGGTGGGGTGGGTAGGCATGGAGTGGGGTTAGGCGGGTGAGTGTGGGGGTGTGGGTATGGTTGGTGAGGGTGGGAAGATTGAAAAGGTGTTTCCGAAAATATTTTCCTTTCTCTTGATAAAGGAAAATATTTTCTTCCAATTGAAAGAAAATGAGTTCATAAGGAAAATATTTTTCAAAACTTTTAAACTAACCAAACATGATAAAATTGGAAAACATTTTACGAAAAATATTTTCCTTTCATATCAAACACACACAGAGTCCCTCAAGATTTTATTTAAAAATTTAGGCCTCTCTTTATGTTTCATTTATTTTTGGCTCAACCAAATGCTAATAACCACCTAAATTCAACAAAGAAATCAAAAATCAATTCTTCCCCCAAGTTTGAGCATTAACTGGCAGCTTCTCCACTCCACTTCTTCATCTTCATTGTTCACACTTTGAATGCAAACTTGATTAATTCAACCGTTGAAGCTGATGTTGTCTCTTAAAACTTTAAAGTTAAGCATTGTATTCATTATGTGTGAAAGAACTTGAGTATGAAACTTGAAGGAGAAGAACAAAACTTTATTAAAGCTCATTTTGAAGCATGATTGAAAATTTTGATTTTATAAAATTATTATATATTTGGATTAGATGTTGTTACAATAGATTTGGTCCATTTATTTCTCAATTTTGAGGGAGTTTAATGGAGAAGAACATAACTCCATTAAATCTTATTTTGAAGCTTAGTTTGAAAATTGAAATTTTTGAAAGGGATTTTTACCTTCCTACTATATATGAAACTTTATTACACTCCCTAATCAAATTTTAACTTAATTACATGGTGATATAAAATTTACCTATTATATACGAAGTAGTTTTAAATGACTATCCCTTTATATTAGGAATTGAATAGGGAATCCCCATCCTTTCTCTCTCTCTCTCTCTCTCTCTCTCTCTCTCTCTCTGTCTCCCTCTCTTTCTCTCCTTCTGTATTCTTTCCCCAAATTTTTCCCTTCGTTTTTCTGTGCTTTTCATCCTTTTTCTTTCTAGGAAATTCATCAATGAATTTCAATTGTAATAATATAGAGTTTTAACTTAGCAATTTCCTTTTCATGTTGCACAATTGGTGTTCGCATTGAAATTGTCAATCAATAAATTTTAAAGGTATTTGATTCTCCACCACTCATAGCCATTAAAAAGTTCTGAAGCTATGTATTCGAATTTGGATTTTCAAAAACTATTATTTGTTTGGATTGGGTATTGTTGCAAATAATTAAAAATATTGTTTGGAGTTTATATCTCAATTTTGAGGTTATTTGGTGAAATTAGACTTGATTATTGGCTGAATTTCATATTGAAGAAAAAGAAGAAGAAGAAAAAGAAGACATGACATACAATATACTTATGAAATTGTATTATAGTTGTATGTAAATTGTATTTATATTGTATTATGTTATAGTTATATATTTTTTATTTGAATATTGTATGAAAATTGAAAAATAATAGTATAAATTTTGAATCATGGCATAAAAAGTTATAAATATTATCTTTTTACATAAAGTTGTTGATATGTATCAAAATTGTATTAAGAAAGGAATTTTTGATTGAAATTTCCGAGAGGAAGAAGAACACGCCACATACAAAATATAAACAAATCATATACAAAATACATACAAAAGACATATTGTATAAAATTTGTATGAAAAATATATTTAAGTTGTGTGATATTATAGTTGTATTTAACAGGATAAAAATGATGTATAAAAGTTGTAGATAAGTTATAAAAAAGTTGTATACTATATAATTAGTCATATGTTTTTAGTTTATATATTGTTATAGATGTATCAAATTTGTATCAAAAATTAAATATTCCGGCATTCGGAATTCCTTGTATAATTTTGAAGGCATATATACACTCCAGATACAATACATAGACGATAATTGCAATGATTATTGTGGGTAAAAATCATTACGACCAAGAGTTATGATCGCACTCTTGCATTAATTTGTGGGAAGAATTTAGGATACAAGAATATTTTTGAGCATTTAAAACAAATTGTTTCGACTTCTCCTCTGTTTCAGAAAAAGTCAAACCTTATTTGTGATTCGTTCCTTTCATTATCGTTCATATATAGAGGAAGTGATTCTTAAATAATACTTTCCTATTTTTCATTTTACATAAATACTACAGTTAAGGCACTATGAGAACGATAAGAGGAGGAAAAAAGAAAGAAAACGGGTGTAATTAAATCCTCTAATTTAATGCATTAATAATGGATTATATATGGAAAGAGGCGGCAGAGAAAAAAGGAAAAAGGTGTAACTGAGTCCCCTAATTTAAGGCACTAATAGGCGACAGAGAAAAAAGGAAAAAGGTGTAACTGAATCCCCTAATTTAAGGCACTAATAATAGATTGTATATAATTTGTAAGCAATCATAGTTGAGGGCGGGTAATATGCAAAACTGGGAAAATTTTGGTAAATAAATTTTAAATATTGTATAAGAAGGGAAAAATCCGCTTGTGAAATTATTACTTTATTTTGATTGGGGTTGTTACAAAAGATTGGTTCTAGGGGTGGCAAAACTAACCCAAACCAATTTGACGCGTCCAACACACCCAAATTTTAACAGGTTTGGGCTGGAATAGTTTTGAAGACGGGCTATTTTGGGCTAGCCCAAATTAACCTGTCACGACCCAAACTACCATGTTGTGATGGCTCCTATCGTGGTACTAGGCTAGCCGAATCATTACTCAAAACAACGTTATATTCAATTTCAAAGCTAATTTCAAGTTATTTCATAGTAAAACATCATAAAGAAATTCAAAACAAATTAAAAGTGCGGAAAGAAAATCCCAACACGGGTGCCACTAGTCATGAGCAACTACTACAACTATCTGTATATATCAAGACTAACATAGTCTGGGATTAATCAAGTACAACTAAGGGAAGATAAAGTAGGAGGAAAGCAAGGTTTCGATCGCCATGCAGCTACCTTGCTAACTCCGAGAATCTGCGTCAGAAGTAACAAACAGCCTCAACCATGTCTAGAGAACACCTGAATCTGCACACAAGGTACAAGGAGTAACGTGAGTACGCCAATTCAGTAAGTAACAACCAAAAATAAAGATTGAGCAATAGTGACGAGGAGTAAAACACATAAAGTCCACATCATGAAATCTCAGTAAAATACAACATGCTTTCAAATCAGTATTTGAGTCAAATCATCTCTTTTAAAATCCAGTTCTGAGAAAAATCATTTTAGAGATGTTTTTCAACAGTTTCAACCAAGGCTCAATGCAAAATAGAGTGAAAATGATTAAATCATAAATAGCCCCTCGGGCAAAACATCACCCATATACAACCCCTCGGGCAAGCCTCACAGTCACTCGTAAACAACCTCTCAGGCATACCTCACAATCACTCGTAACAGCCCCTCGGGAATACCTCACCATCACTCATGCCTCCCAGTCACTCAGCACTCGGTACTCGGCACTCGGCACTCGCACTCCGTAGGTACCTGTGCTCACTGGGGGTGTGTACAAACTTCGGAGGGGCTCCTTCAGCCCAAGCGCTATATCAAGCCAAATCATGACATCAAATCATGCAGGCCCTCGACCTATAATAAACATGTTGCGGCGTGCATCCGATCCCATATAATATCCTCACAAAACAGGCCCTCGGCCTCACTCATTCATAAACCTCACAAGCCACTCGGGCATAATAAAAATCAGGGAACTCAGCCCAAAACAACATTTGTGCATCAAAACAGAATAATAAAACTGAATTATGCAGTAAATAGGTAGAATCATGACTGAGTGTAGATTTCAAATCAAAACAGTGAGAGGATAGTAATAAACTGCCCCTGAGGGTCCAAACAGTACTAGCACAAGGCCTAAACATGGCATTCAGCCCAAGTTATGAGAATTCTTTCAAAAACACATAGCTATTATACATCTTAATCAAAATATGAAACTCTACAGTTGGTCCGGGACGGACCAAGTATGTGCGTCACCTAAAATATAGTAAAATAATACGAAAACTGGGGTTTCATACCTTCAGGACTAGATTTACAATCGTTACTTACCTCAAACCGGACAAAACTCTAGCCCGCAATGCTTTTGCCTCTCGACTCGGCCTCCAAATGCTCCATCTATCCAAAATCAGTATATTATCATCAATATACGCTAAAGGAATGAATTCCACATGAAAATTATCAAATTAGACCAAACATCCTGAATTTGGTACAAACTCGGCCCCCAGGGCTCACGTCTCGAAATCCGATAAAAATTACAAAACTAGGAATCTCGTCCACTCACGAGGCTAATCATACCAAATGTATCAAAATCCGACCTCATATGACCCCTCAAATCCCCAAATCAAACTCTCTAATTACCAAGCCCTAATCCACTCAATTTCATCTTTAATTTCTACTAATTACATGCTTAAACAACTGAAAATTACCATAATCACGAGTATTAATCTCAAATAACTTACCTCAATGTAAACCCCCTTAATTCTCTCTTCAAAATCACCCCAAAAGCTCCAAACCCGTCTTCAAAAATGGTGGAAATAAGCAAAAATTCGTGAAGGGTTCAATTTATACTCTCTGCTCAGCAAAACCGCATCTGCAGTCAAAATACCCGCTTTTGCAAAGCCGCACCTGCGAAAAAAATCATCACAGGTGCGGATTCCACTTACTCCTAAAAAATCCGCATCTATGGCCCACATCTCGCACCTGCGGTCTCGCAGGTGCGCTCCAATACTCGCACGTGTGCATCCAGCCCAAACCACTCCTGCCCGCATTTGCGATCCACTTTCCGCTTCTGCGGACCTCGCACCTGCGCTCCCCCTTCCGTAGGTGCGGAAAAACACTAGAAGCCCAACACCAGCAACAACAACAGTTCCTTAACACCAAAAATCCACCTGTTAACCACCCGAAACACACCCGAGGCCCTCGGGACCTCAACCAACATTACCAACAAGTCACATAACAATATATGAACTAAGTCGAGCCCTCGGAACACTCAAAACAACATCAAAACATCAAATCAACCTCAGATTCAAGCCTAAGAATTTCTAAACTTCTAATTTCCAACGATGCCGAAACCTATCAAACCTCGTCCGAATAACCTCAAATTTTGCACACACATCACAAATGACACTACGAACTTACTCCAACTCCCGGAATTCCATCCCGACTCCGATATGAAATTTTCCACTGCCGACCGGAAATCACCAAATTTCCAATTTCGCCAATTCAAGCCTAATTCTACCACGGACCTCCAAAACACAATCCGGATGCGCTCCTAAGTCCAAGATCACCCACTGGAGCTAATAGAACCATCAGAAATCCAATCCGAAGTCAAATTCTAAAAAATCAAACTTGGTCAAACCTTTCCAATTTGAAGCTTCTAGCTGAGAATCATTCTTCTAAATCATTTCCGAATAACCTGAAAACCAAAATTGACGATTCACATAAGTCATGATACATCACATGGAGTTACTCATGCCCTCAAACAACCGAGCGAACTGCAACTGCTCAAAACAACCGATCGGGTCATTACATCCTTCCCCACTTAAACATACGTTCGTCCTCGAACGTGCCAAGAGTTGTTTTCCAACATCATCAAACCGCCGCATAATCTTACCACGCACATACCCGTGGGTGATCCCACGTCACCCTGTCCCGCATAGACCCGATAACACAACACATCTGAAATTTCTTCATTTAACTAGCCCATAAGCCTTAGAATCCAATTTCCACATCTGAAATTTCTATAAGATCAGAATCACGCATCCAACACTGTATATGTCTGAACAAGCTGTATCCAACCATATCCATAACTCAAGATGAAATCACATGATATCCCACATAACTCAAACACTCGTAGAGATAATTTATAATCACAGTGGCTGCTCAGAACAATCCAATTCTGGTAACAACCTATCATCAAACAGTGACCCGTTCTAACACCTTCATATACTGCCAATGATGAAAGAAACACGCAGAAACCCATAACCATTCGTCGGATCAACAAGTGGTGGAAATCCTTCTCCTTCGATAGGAACTATGGAAATATTTCTAAGCCGATCAACATCGATATCCTCCCAAATATACCGCAATCAGATCCGATAGCACCCATTCTAGGTCCGATGACCTCATCTCATCCACACAACCACTCTAGTGACATGACGCATCAATACCGCTTAAGGCCACAACCCGTACAATCCGCGCATCTATAAGCAACCACTCCAAATGTACTCAAACATGGAAAATGACATCAAACAAGAGAACCGTCCCGCAAGATCAACGGGTATAACCACAATGTAATGCTAAGAACTCCTCACATACCGCAGAACCAAAACACACGAATCAAACACACAAGGATCATATCTCAACATAACTTCGCTGAAAGGCGTAACCCTCATCCAAACGCTGGTCCATATTATATACCTCGCTCTGCCTTGCTCAAAATCAATACGCGAAATTCGACATCAAGTACTCAAAGTGCATTACCATAACCACGGAGAATCAAACGATACAATGCCACACGAAACCCGAAAGAACATAACCAATACACCTCAATCATGCAATACCCAATTACTTATCTCACTCAAACTCCACTATAAGACCACAATAGAACCACACCATAGGTGTATATAACCAACGAATCACAACCCCTCGTAGCATAGAAGGGTAAAACATAGAACATATTTTAAAACGATTAAGCTCAACTCTAACCGAATGACACATCCCTCAACAACAACAGTATGGAGTCAACCAATCCGACCCGGTGTAGAACACACATCCATACTGTGCCTATCAATGAACCCCAAATCAACTCTGGTCATCCACAATAGACAAATAACTCTCCAAAAGTCCACAATATCTGAATCCCAACACATGCTATCTCCTGAACAACCTTGGCTACGTTTTCACAGTCCACAACCACAAAACAATCTACTCATGAGAACTCCCAGTCTCCAAATCCATAAAACAAAGAGATCACCATATCTGATCTCAACTCCTCTGTCTGAATGTCTAACACTACTCTAATACAGGATCATCCCACGAGGAATACTTCTATAATTATTCTGTGCCACAAGGAAAAATTTGAACATCCGTAGCCGACCAACTAGGAGAGTGCTGTCGCACCAATGAAGTATCCATTAATCAACACACAGTGCCCCTTCTGAAACTTACGCCTTTATCAAGCCATACCTAGAAGTAATACCATATATTTGGTCATCTGAGATCGTCCATGCTGCCTAAAAATTCAGAACCTTCCTTTCAAAACCGCACCGTGACCTTGCACCTACAAATCTCAATACTAAACCTCACATCGCACCCATTACGCCACCCTATGAAAGATACGACAGATCTCAAATTCCACTCTGAGTCGCAATCAACCACATACTCAATTAGCTAAGAACTTTCCATTTGATTCCATTCTAGAGAAAATTACAATATGCCCCATGCCCCACGCACTGGTAGGAAATATACATCTCAACTATGGTAGAGACCATCAAGAACTCTTCAAAATCCATTTGCACTTAACCAAACCGTCAGGACTGAATCTCTCTAACTCAACCAAGCTACGTAGGTCGCCAAAACCCAAGATCATCTCCACGAATCACACATAGTACCTTACCACATCATAAGCACCCAAAGAACCGATCTTACTCATTACCATGTCGATCCAATCTACTCCAAGTTGTCCTATTCTTCCGAGTTCCTTCCGAGTTACCTTCAAATTTATTATTCCCCTTGCCATAATACCAAAATATTGAACCAAAACTCACCACACGAGACCCTAGAACAAAACCACACAGCCTTAAGGCTCATAAGCCACTGAATGTTCTCTTAAGCACCCTAAAAGTACCACAACTCAAACACTTACTCTGAAGAGACTTTCTATGAATTTAAGCTATTCTTTCCTTTTCTTGATACCAAAATGTAGAATCCACAATGATATAGAAATACCACAAATCTTGACGCCTTCGAATGTAAATCTCAATTTCTAGTCAGGTACACATCCTGAAGATTCCCAATTGTCACATATAAACCTTTAATCCATCAGAACCATTCTCGAGAGTCATTCACTATATGAAAATCTCCATTAAACTGATCAAATAGAATGAACGACCTGTACCCTATTTGCACACCAACACCCTAGGAAGTAATCCACACTTCTAAGCAACTGAGCAATCTTCTACTCCACGCACACTACATCCTCCACAACTAGCCACTCAATTATTCCATGCCTCCCACATGCCCATAGAGAAAAATACAACATGTAACCAAAATTTCCCTTACTCGACTCATCCTCACTCTCAATGCCTGCAGTCATAACTGACTCACTAGTATACCCCAACTGAAACCAATACAACACATAATCGTGCAATCAACTCGTCGATGACAGACTCCCCTACTTGGCTCGAGGCCATAGATCAAAATGCATAATAGTTCAAAATGCCCATAATCCATTACTGATATAATACCACAGTGTGATTCAACTAAATCCTTCCTGAGCTCCTGCAACGCAAACCATCTAATACTTCAAAATTATCTGCAAATCTCGCATTCACCATTATTATAGTCATGCCAACTTCTACAAGCGATCTAAACTCAAATTGTAACATATATTATTTACTGGTAAAAGTGAACTTGTTACAAAACAACATAAGGATCACACAACCTCAAGACACCCCGCAGGAGATAACACCGCCTACTTAGCCTTAAATTGATATCTGTAACGACCTGGCCGGTCGTTCCGAGAGTTTAGCTTCATTTCCTCCATTTCTGCTTCATTATGTGTGGTTCAACTCTTTTATGTTGTGTTGGGTTGGTTGGTTCGGGTTCAGAGTGATTGTGGAGAGAAATGAGACACTTAGTCTCTTAAGTTGGTTATTTAGTTGGAAAAGTCAATCGGTTGACTTATAGGTAAATGATCTCAAAATTTAGTTTTTATGGTTCAGATAGCTTCGTTAGGTGATTTGGGACTTAGGAGCATGTTCTGAATGTTATTCGGAGGTCCGTGGTAGAATTAGGCTTGAATTGACGAAATAGGATTTTTGGAGATTTTCGGTCGGTAGTGAAAAATTTGCTATCAGGGTCTGAATGGAATTCCGAAAGTTGGAATAGGTTCATAGTGTCGTTTTTGACGTGTGTGCAAAATTTTAGGTCATTCGGACGTGGTTTGGTTGGTTTCGGCATCGTGGCGAATTTCGAAAGTTTAGAAATCATTAGGCTTGAACTTCAGGTTGATTTGATGTTTTGATGTTGTTTACAGTGTTCCGAAGGTTGGAATAAGTTTGAATAGTGGTATACAACTTGTTGGTATTTTTGGTTGTGGTCCCGAGGGCCTCGGGATGAATTCAGATGGTTAATGGAAATATTGGAACTTGCTTTGAGCAGATGTAGCTGATGTTTCTATCATTTCCGCACCTGCGAATTGGGGACCGCAGGTGCGAGGCCACATATGCGGAGAATTGGAAGCTGAGGAAAATCAACAGGTGCGGACAAAGGACCACACATGTGAGACCGCAGATGTGGGTGTTGACCGCAGAAGCGGGATTTTCTGAGTTAAGTGAAAACCGCACCTGCGATGATTTTTCCGCAGGTGCGGCATCGAAGAAGCGACATGGTGATCGCAGATGCAGAAGACACTGGGCAGAAAGTATAAAAGGTTTTCTTCGCGAATTTTTGCCTAATTCCTCCTTTTTTGAAGACGGGTGTTGAGCTTGGGTAGTGATTTCTCAAGAGGAATCAAGGGTTTTCAGTTGGGTAAGCAATTTAAGATTTATTACTTGTGTTATGACGATTTTTCCATTGTTTAATCATGATATTGGTGGAAATTAGGGAAGAAATGTGGGGGATTAGGGCTTGAAATTTGAGAGTTTAATGTGAGGATTTGAGGGGCCATTTGTCGTCATATTTTGATGGTTTTCGTATGTATAGACTCGGTAGTGAAAGGAGTTTCTAGTTTTGTAATTTTATCGGATTCCGAGACGTGGGCCCGGAGGTCGGATTTGACCAATTTCAGGATTTTTTGATGAAATTTGATTATTTTCGCGTGTGTTTTGTTCCTTTAGCGTATATTGATGATATGAATATGATTTTGAATAGATTCGGGGTGATTTGAGGTCGAGTCGAGCGGCAAGGGCATCATGGAGTAGATTTTCATCCGGTTTGAGGTAAGTAATGATTGTAAATCTTGTCCTGAGGGTATGGAACCCAGGATTTCACATCGTTTCACTATTTTAAAGTGGCGCACATGCTGATGACGAGCGTGTGGCATGCACTGTTGGGGATTATGACTTGGTCCATCTCGTAACAACTATTAAGTTGCGCATTTGACTGAAAACTATATGATATTTTGTGTTTTAGAAAGTATTACTATGTTTTGGGATGAATGCCGTATTTGGGCCTCGTGCCAAGTTGTTTGGACCCTTAGGGGATTTTACTACTATTTTTGTTTAACCAAAGAATTATATCCTTTGACCAAAGCTATTTCTAGGATGAACACGAGTTACTGATAATCAAGGAAATAAAGAGAAAAGAGTAATAGACAATATTGCAGAAATATAGAAAAGGAAAGTAGATTGTATTCGAAAATCAGATGCCTTTACAAGTTGTATTCCCGTCCCTTATATAGGAGATTCTTTGATATAATGTAGAACTCTTGCTATGATTACCCATTAATGACTAATTATGACATTAATGGGGCGTTATAAAGGATAACGCTAATTAGTGTACGGTTACATAACGTACGAGTAATCAATTGTGGGTCCTTGAATCTGCCAGTAGCTTTGTCCAGATTCATTCGACCGTGTCTCTTCCCTTTCTTGATCAGGTTGAGTTTCCCGTGGCTGATGAGGTCGAGGGTTTATTGAATCGTGCCTCTTTATTCCGTACCTCTTCAAAGAATCACATCCAGCTATCGCGTTCTCTGTGTCCACATAGCTGGCTGAGTTGTCAAGAGTTGGCTTACGTGTGAAACTCTTTTTACCAATACAGATAGTCCCCCCACTTACCATATGTTTATCGATTAATATTTGGTAAGTGGATACTCATTTATGGCGGGAATATTTTGCCGCCTCTTTACATCGAAACATTGTATTTTGAATCATAGGCGTCGTTTGTCACTTCTATTTAATGCTCATACCACGTGTCCTTCTCGGATTGGTTATGCATTTACTCGACACCTTTTAGGGCTTTTTGTGGTTGCATCAGTCTCAAAGTGACACCTTCAATTATGAATTTTCATCATCATTTTTCTTTTTTTCCATGTTTGACGGTTGTCCTCAAGTATAAATACCTTTCTTCTTTTCTTTGCTTCCACGAAACACTTTCTAACTTTGTCTTTTGTAAAGAACTTTTTCTTTCCTTTGTAAACATGTCTTCTTCAAATCAACCTCATAGAGTAATAGATATTGAAAATTTAACGCCATCTTCTGCTCCGACTAGGATTCGAAGGGGTGGTAGACTTAGGAGTCTAGGATCCACTCCTTCGAGAGGCTCTTCTTCTTCTAGGTCTCTAGTTTCTCCGAGGTTTAGGGCTTGCCGGTCTTTGTCTAGAGGTAGAGGTGTACGCCTTCGTGAACTTGGAGTTGATGAAATTGTCCCTGCTGAGTTTGTCTTTGCTAGAGATAATCAAGTTCTCGTAGACCAATCTTTTTCCCTTGAGAGTGTCGAAAGGTATCCAACCCTTATTAATGAGGGTCAGATTTCCCTTGTTCGTAGGAAGTGTTTTTTGAGGCCTGGTTTCCCTGTTTATATTCCAAATAGTAATCAAAGAATAACGTCTTACAAGACGGGATACTCTTTTGTTTATACGTACCCTTTTACTCTAGGGTTTAGACCTTCCATTGATCCAGTCATAATTGAATTCTGCCATTTTTTCAATACCTACTTAGGATAAGTTGATCCGCTTGTGTGGCGAGTTGTCGCATGTATTAGGAGTTTAGCTTCTTTAGCCTTGGTTCCTTTTACTTTAAATCATCTTATTCATCTCTACTCTCCTGCCTTGTTTCGTCAAGGGGTTTTTACTCTGACTGCTAGGAGTAAAAGAGTGCTGGTAACCCCTGGAGATGATAAAGATAGGGCTTGGTACCTCTGCTATGTCGCTGTACCCACTGTTGGTTTAGTGGGTGAAGAAAATCTTCCCTTCCCTGAGAAGTGGAATTGTGCACGTGAGTCCGCTTTAGCTCACATCTATTTACTTTTCCTTGTTCTGACTTGAGATGTTTTACTAACACCGTATCTGTTTCTTCTTTTCTCAGCAATCATAGGTACTGTTGAGAATGTCTCCGGTATCCGTGATTGGGTAGAAAATTTATTGTTTGTTGCTCCTTTAGAAGAGAGATCTTGAAAGTACTTCGCTGGGAAGTACGGTTGGCATGTAAAGACCCACGGTAAGTGAAGCTTTTGTTCTTGCTTCTTTCCTTACTCGAGCCTCTTCTTTATTTGTCGCTTGACTTTTTCCCTTTTGATAGGGTTCTCTGATCGTGGGGTGTCTGCTTCATCTATCCCGAAGATGTCTTTGGCACAGGCCCAAGAGATTATCGTTGGTTCGTCTTCATCGAAGAGGAAGATTGGTGAGTCTCGTTCCGTAGAAGAAGAAAGGAGGGTGCTTTGGTGCGCAGGCAACGGAGAAGGCAGGTGGTTTTGGACGATGAGTCTACACCCATGACTTTGCCTTCCGTGTCTGTGGTTGAGCCCTCTACCTTTTGAAGATGTTTCACATTCCCCCATTCCTAAGTCTGTAGATTACTTATTCCATGAAGGTTTTGACCTTGCTCCTGATGATGTCCCTTTGGATGCTGTTTTTCCTGCTTCTTTAAGAGAAGCTATCTCATCTGCTCCTTTGGCTATTGCGGCTTCTGTTGTTGCTTTTCCCGTGGCTTCCTCAACTCTTCAATCCTCCGTGCCTGCTGCTTTGCCCGTTGCTTCTCCAGTTCCTCAACCCTCCGTGACTGTTGTTGTTTCATCTCTTCCTACTTCCATGCCTTCCGCTAGGGAAGTAGGGTCTTCCAGCAGAGAGATGCGGCAGGTGATAATAGAGGTTCCAGCTGAGGGGAATGTTTTCAAGAAAACGGGTGAGCCCGAAGTGTGGCTCAAGCCTTTGATAGGTCCCACTGAGAAAATCGAGCTATCCAGCCATAGTGCTCTTACATGGGCCAGTGAAGTTGTGCATACCTCTTTGAAGGTATGATGCTGGTTATCCTCTTTTATTTTTGTATATGAAATTTATCATATCTGATTGGTTTATTTCTTGTAGATTAATCTTATAGGCATGGAGCTCATGAAGAGGATCTCAAACACGGACCAGGAGACAAAAGAGTTGCAGGCCGATGCTGATAATTGGAAAGCACAGTATGATAGCCTAAGGATTGACATGGATGCCTTAGAAGAGGAAAGGAGTACCTTGAAGCGGCAGATGAGGATCATGGCGGCAGAACTGGCAGTAGAGAAGGCTTCTTCCAGTCAGGCTGATAAAGACAAGAGTGTTCTGGAGTCCTTATTTGCTGAGCAGTTGTCTCGCGCCTCAGAGGAGATTAGAGACTTGAAAAACTTGGTGGAGGCAGAAGGAGGAATACTCAGGCGAGCTCGTGAAATCACTCACTCGTACTCAAGAGGACCTTCGTAATGCTTTAGATAAAGTTCAAACTCTGGAGGAGTTGATTGTACCGTTAAGGGCCGCCCATGAAGCTGCTGAAGTGGAGAAGGACGGATTGAGAGCTGAGCTTCAAGTATGGGCAAGAGATTATGAAGATCTTGAAGAGGTGGCTGCTGTTGATGTGATCAGGGCGTATATGAATTCTCACCTTGACACATTGACGGAAATGAGTCAAGAGGATTTCGACCTTAGTGCTGAAAAAGCTAAAACTAAGGAAGTCATGGAGAAGGCTCAACAAGGTCATAACCTCTCTTCACCTGATAGTGAGACTTCTGCTGCTCGTGCCTCTTCATCCCTAGTTGCTCCTATTCCTTCTGCTGATGAAGAAGTCAATCCTCCTTATCGAGAAGATTAAAGTGTTGATTCACCCCCCCTTTTTTTTTATTTGATTGGTGGTTGACCCCAACTCCATCGGGGGTAAACTTGGATATTTTAAAAGTCCCCAACTGACAACTTAGGGGCATTTCGATGTATAAACTATATGCGGCTAAGTACTAGTTTGTACTTAGTTCTTACTTAGCCGCTTTTTTCGAATATATGCAAATTAAGACTTTTTGCTTCGAGTTACTTCTTTACTCTTAAGTCTTTTGCATGTTTAATTTTTGAGGTTTTTGTTTTTATCTCTGAATTTTTGCATGAGGATGCTGTAATCGCTCGTACATTTTCATAGTAGGTACGGTGTTTGTGACCCTTTTTGTAGTAGGCTTCATTTATGAAAGATGGCCCTTTATGATTGACATGAAAAAGACGTCTCAACTTCATGATAATGCAATAGAGTGATAGGAGTTTTACACATGTTTAAGAATGTTTCCATTTTTTTGTTTGAACTTCCACGACATTTTACATGTGTTTGATTATCGTCTAAAACTCATGTTGAAACTGTTTTTGTTTAACAGATTTGATATACACTTGTATTTCGTAACTGTTTTTCATAGGTAACAGTTTTTCGATATTAATACAAGGGAACAACTATTTTTCACTAGTAACAGTTTTTATAAAGATTGGGGTTTCTACCCGCAACTGTTTTTATTGATAACAGTTTTATAATAAGTATGAGGAAAATGCTTTTTCATCCGTAACTATTTTATTTGACAACAGTTTTCTGAACAAATACACGGATTTTGATCTTTCATTCGTAACTGATCTTTCATTCATAACTGTTTTATTTGATAACAGTTTTTTGAATAAGTACAAATGATGATGATATTTTACCCCTAACTGTTTTCGTTACAACAATTTTGAATAAGTATAAAGATGTACATTTCTTCCTCGTGACTAATATTTTGCCTTTCAGCCTGAACATGTTCGAAGGTTTTTTGTATTTTTGCATTAGGCTTTGTATTTAGATGACTCTTTTGATCTCTTTCGATTCTACTCGTATCACTTGTCTTGTTGGGTAGATGGGTCTTCAGGCTCGAGCTTTTGACTTTCTGATAGTCTTCTTTGCTTCGCCTTAGCCTTCCATACTGTATAGTCCCCCAAGTGTTTGAGCTTTGAAGAATGAGATCTCGAGCACTTGATTATTCCTTCCTTGTGGTCCTTTTCCTGAAAAGGAAAAACATTCCGGACTCGAAGGTATATAGTTTTTTTAGATGATGACTGCTTAACCCTTTAAAACGTTCATCAGAAAGTGTAACCCTAGACCGGGAATTGTATTATTTTTTCGCGTCTTTGCAGGTCTAATATCATCATCTGGTGATGGGTTAGCTTTATGCCTATCATCTAAAAAAGTTAGCAAATTTTTTAAATGTTCAAAATAAAATCGAACGTGTGATACCTGAACGGGTCTATTTATTTTCCTTAGAAGCAATACTTATTTAGGTGGATGGCGTTCCAGCTTGTTTTTAGAACTCTGCCGACCATAGCTTCCAACTCATAGGCGTCCTTCCCAGCTATGCCTCAGATTTTGTAGGGTCTTTCCCAGTTTGGATTTAGCTTTCCTGCGCCTGCTTCTTTCGTTGATTGAAAGACTTTTTTGAGGACGAAGTCCCCAATATTGACGTACCTGAGATGAGCTTTACGGTTGTAATAACGCTCTATGATTTGTTTTGAGCTGCCATCTGTATCAGTGCTGCTTCTCTCCGTGATTCGAGCAGGTCCAGATTAGTCCTTAATTCGTCGCCGTTTGCTTCCTCTATGGCTGTTGCGAACCTTATGCTTGGTTCGCCAATCTCCATAGGTATTAAGGCTTCTGAGCCATAGACAAGTGCGAACGGGGTTTCTCCCGTAGCTGTTTTTGAAGTTGTTCTGTAGGCCCATAGTACCGCTGGTAACTCATCAGACCAGTTTCCCTTGGATTTATCCAGCCACTTCTTTAGATTGTTGATGATGACCTTATTAATTGACTCCACTTGACCATTAGCCACGGGGTGGTATGGCGTTGAAGTGATCCGTTTGATTTGCCAGCTTTCGAAGAATTCTGTGATTTGCGACCTATGAATTGTGGGCCATTATCGCACACGATCTCTTCTGGTATCCCAAAGCGGCATATTATGTTTCGCCATAAGAAGATTTTAACTTCCTTTTCTTGCACTTGTTTGAACGCTTCTGCCTCTACCCATTTTGTAAAATAGTCGGTTAGCATAAGCAAAAACCGTACCTGTCCTTTAACTATGGGAAGAGGTTCCACTATGTCCATACCCCATTTCATGAAAGGCCATGGGGATACTATTGGATGCAATAATTCCGCTGGTCGATACATGTTATTGGAAAACCTTTGGCACCTGTCGCATTTGGATACGAAGTTATCGACTTCTTCTTCCGTCTTAAGCCAATAGTTTCCAACTCTGATTAGGGTTTTCACTAAGGTTCTCTCCCCTGAGTGATTTCCACAGTGTTCTTCGTGGACTTCTTTCATCACGAATTCCATTTGGTTAGGTCCGAGGCATTAAGCTAGGGGTCCTCCTAACATCTTGTGATAAAGCGAGTTGCGAATAAGGCAGTACCGTGCGACTTTGCGGCGAAGTGCTTGAGTTGCTTTCCTGTCTTCAGGTACGGTGCCATTCTGCAAAAAATTAAGAATTTCGTTTCTCCAGTCCCAGGTTAAGTTGTTGAAAGTTATCTTATTCCTGTCCTGGTCGATCATTGAGTGGAATAGTTGGACGACAATTGCATTGTCTTTGTCTGTTACTTCCTTGACTGCTGCGAGGTTAGCTAATGCATCTGCTTCTGCATTTTCCTCTCTAGGTATTGGCATTACCTTCCACGTTTTGAATTGTCTCACGAGCTCTCGTGCTTTTTCAAGATACTGTTGCATTCGAGTCTCTCGAGCGATGTAAGTCCCCTGCATCTGATTTACTACCAGTTGGGAGTCGTTGTTGATCACGATTTGCTCGATTGAGAGCTCCCGTGCGAGTTCAAGCCCTGCAATAACAGCTTCGTACTCTGCTTCATTGTTAGTTATGGGATAACACTTGATAGCTTGCAGTGTCTTTTCACCCGTGGCTGATATTAAGACTATGCGTAAGTCGACACCTTTTATATTTGAGAATCCATCGGTGAATAGGGTCCATAGGCCCGGATTAGCACCGTTAAAAAGTTGAAACTCTCTTTCTACTTCAGGTAAAACGCTATACTAAAGTAACAACAAAATCAGCTAGTATTTGAGACTTAATTGCAGTCCTAGGATGATAGATTATTTCATGCTCACTTAATTCTATGGCCCACTTGGCTAATATTCCTGACAATTCTTGTTTATGCAGAATATTTCTTAAAGGATATGAAGTCACAACGGTGATTGGGTGACATTGAAAATATGGTCGTAATTTTCTAGATGCCATTATTAAAGCCAAGGCTAATTTTTCCAGATATGGATATCTAGTTTCAACATCTAGCAAAGTTTTACTTACATAGTAGATAGGTGATTGCTTACCTTTTTCTTCTCTTACCAGTACTGCACTTACAGCAATTTCTGAAACAGCCAGGTAGATGTACAATCTTTCCCCTTCTTTTGGCTTTGAAAGCAGTGGTGGTTTCGATAGATAAATCTTCAGATTCTTGAGGGCTTGCTGACATTCTTCAGTCCATTCGAACTGATTCTGCTTTTTGAGAACTGAGAAGAATTTAAAACGTTTTTTGGAAGACTTAAAAATAAATCTTCCCAAAGCTGCTATTCTCCTTGTTAGTCTTTGAACTTCTTTTTTATTTATTAAAATATCAGGTATTTCTTCTATAGCTTTAAATTGAGCGGGGTTTACCTCTATTTCTCTGTTCGATACAAGGAAACTCAAAAATTTACTCGAGTGCACTCCAAAAGCGCATTTTTCTAGATTTAGCTTTATATTATACCTGCGTAAAATATCAAAAGTAGTAGAGAGATGCTGGAAATGGTCTTCCTCTTGTGTTGACNTTTATAACAGTAAGTCCCCCTGTTTGTAATGAAGGAAGTTTTTTCCTCATCTGAAGGGTCCATTTTAATCTGATTATAACCAGAATATGCATCTAAAAAGCTTAATAATTCATGACCTGCAGTGGCATTAATCATTTGATCTATATGTGGTAATGGGAATGAATATTTGGGGCATGCTTTATTTAAGTCACTATAATCTACGCATATTCTCTATTTGCCATTCTTTTTAGGTACTACCACGGTGTTAGCTAGCCAGTTAGGGTACGTTACCTCTCGTATCGAACCAATCTTCAAGAGTTTCTGTACCTCTTTGTCAATCACTTGGTTCTTGAAGAACCCTTGCTTTATTTTCTTCTGCTTAACAGGTACGAATGATGGATCGTCATTTAGTTTATGAGTCATCACTTCTGGTGGGATGCCTGTCATATCTGAGTGGGACCACGCAAAGCAGTCTGTGTTAGCCTTTAAATAATCAATTAACTTACCCTTTCGACCGGGGTCCAGCCTCGTGCCTATATACACCTTTTGTTCAAGCTTTTGTTCAGACAATGGAACAACTTCGAGCTCTTCCGTAGTTTTTTTGATGTGCTCGTCTTCCTCCGGTTCATGAATGACGTCCGGTCTGGAATCTGTATCCGTGTGGTCTAATGCACCTTCCGTGGCAACTTGATTCATCTTCTCGTAAGTATTTTCTTTCGTACCTGTTTCAACAATAATACCTTCCGTACCTATTTGGGT